>JAJLSN010000239.1:0-249932 GCA_030567655.1 Nakazawaea ernobii
CCCGGGAAATACATCCGAACTGTCTATGAATTTTTCCATGATGAGTGACTCGTCGGGCATTCCGACTTTACCACCGGCTGAGCTTAACCAATTCAATTATGTAAAGCAGAAAGTTTTGGCCGGTTTGGATTTCCACAATGATCTATTGCTGAAAGCGCAAGCTTCGCTCAATCTGCTCTCACTGAACAACGACACCCGTGTTGATGTCAAAAATCATCTGGCAAAAAATTTAAATTTGGTTCGCATTTCCCATTCAAAATTAAAACTGGAGCTTGAGAGGCTTTCATTTATGGAGAAAGATCTGTCAGCAGCGATCCCATTAATGAAAACAAGAAGCAGGATTTTGCTGGTTCCTAAACCGCAAAGAACAGCAGAAGAGAGTCTGGTTTTGAGAAAGCTCACAAGTGATTGGTATCTGATGCAAAGAAGAAACAAAAAGAGAGGTGAACCGTCTGCATTTTTGGAGAATATATTGAAGGTAGCGGATCAAGCGCATGAAACTTCATCAAAATTAAAAGCAATCGATGTTGACGTTTCAATGACAAATGCAGATGATGCAAACACCACCGTTTCAAGTCCTGCAAAAGTCAAGATAATTGCCGATGTAAAAGTTCCAATTGTTAAACAGGAATTCACAAAAAGGCTTCCGCAAAATGAAATGATTCATTCAACTACCGAGCCCGATTCAGACGTGAAGTCATCACTGTCTTCATCATCATCATCGTCATCATCATCATCTCCTGAATCGTCAGCTCCTAAAACATCATCTTCTGAATCTGCTAAATCTTCATCTCCTGAATCTTCATCGGACTCGTCGTCCTCTGACTCCGATTCTGAGAGTGAAAGTGATTCTGATGATGAGATCAATCTTTCAAGTTCGAAAAAAAAACCAAGAGTCGTCAATGCTCCGAAAGGTGATAAAGTTGCAGAGACACCTAAAAGCGATTTCAAGAATCCAAAACTGAAACGAGCAGCAGCAGTAGCACCACCAGCATCATCGCCTTTAGAAATGGAAAATGCCACCGTCTCAATACCGCAATCAGCAACGATTCAGCAGCCTCCATCACCACTGAAATTCAACGTTTCCAAGATCGCATCATTACCATCTTTGTCTGAGTTAGCTGCTCGTGATTTACCAGATGTGAAGGATGCCAGTGTGAAATTTCCAATCGGTGAAAAAACTAATGATAGCGTTAAAAAGAATTCCAAGGTTTATAATTCAAGTTCCGATTCCGATTCAGATGATTCGGACTCAGACAACTCAGACTCAGAAGATTCAGACTCCAGTGATGATGATGATTCAGACTCATCTTCAGATGACTCAAAGAGTAAAAATTCGTCTAAAAGATTTATGGACCCTCAAACCCTGGAGAAAATGGTTAGTAAGGCTCAAAACAAGGAGAAAAAAAACAACAGAAAGAGTGGATTCTTTGGTTTGATGGAAGATGTGAAAAAAAATCATATTTGATAAATCAAAACAAGGTACATTTAGTAATATATCATTTCTAGGCATTATTGTAGTCGACATTAATTTTTGAAACTATTAAAAACTCATTTATATATTTATACTTCATCACTGTTGACCTTCAATAAACCCAATAGCATCTTCCTGATTAATCTCGCTGATCGTACTGACTTTATTATTGTACATAACTCCAAAAAATGTATCAGCCACTTCCAACATTTCCGATCTGAACGTTGTACAAATAAATTGTTTACCATCTCTGCTCAATTGATTAATCAAATTGGCAACACTTGATCTATACTGTGTATCCAAGGCAGCGTCGATTTCATCGAATAAGTAAAATGGAGCAGGATCACATTTTTGAATGGCTAAAATTAATGCAATGGCACATAATGTCTTTTGTCCACCTGATAATTGCTCAATACGTTGTTGTTCATCTTCTTTCGAGTTGAACGATACTTGAATGGATACACCAACGTAGTTATCTAAAACGGAATTGTTAGAATCCATTTGAGTAGATTCTATATTTTCAGTTTCATCATCAATATCCATCAGGTCATCATCATCACCAGCAGAACTGGCTTTTTTCTGTATTATTAACTTACCAGCACCTGAAGGAACTAATTTTTCAAAAATCTCAGAGAATCCCTCACTCACTTGTTTAAAAGTACTTATTATGGCATTGTCCTTCCTCTCTTCTAAAACGTTGATCAAATCTTCAATGGATTCCTTACCTTCATCTAACTCTGATCTTCTTTGAACAAGCTCATCTCTTTGTTTTGTGAAAGTTATTGATTGCTCCAATGCCTTCCTGTTGACGTGATTATATTTTTTCAAATCGTCATTCACTTTATTCAACTCTACCAATAATCGCTCTGGTTCGTCATTAACATAATTTGTAAATGCTTCTTCAGGAAGTACACCCAATTCTCTAATTTTTTTGTTGATTTGGTCCCTTCTAGAACTCAATATTGATTTCTTGTTTAAGCTCTTTTCTGAATTCTTGGAAAAGTTCTCCAACTTTTTCAAAATAAGACGTTGCTGGTCATTTGCCTTATTCAACAAGTCTTGCTTTTCTTTCAATTCCTTACCATTATTTTCCATTTGTTCCAGCAACTCCTCAGATCTATCGTTGAGCTCGCTCAATTCTTCCTTAAGAGAGGTCAACTCAGTTTCAACATTATTTAATTCCAAATCATCAACAGCGGAGTTCTCAGATCTGGACAATTTTTGTACCAACTGTTCTTCTCTTGGTTTATAATTATCAGTCACTTCGGACAATATTCTTGAGTATTCCAACTCCTGCTCGATCAAGGAATTGGCAATTGTATTCAATTCTTGTTCAAGCTCAGGAATTTGGCTTTTCAAATTGGACAACTCATTTTGTTCCTCAATTGACAACGACTGGTTGAAAGGTTTCGATAATTCTGAAATATATTCTTTCACCTGGTCTGATGAAGTGCTGATAGATGTCTGAATGGATTCTATCAATTTTTTATTATTGGTGATATCTTCTTGAATTCTAGTTCTGTTGACTGCTAAAGTTTGAATGTTATTTCTGAACATCTCTCTATCGTTAGCTATTTCATCAAGATCTTTTCTTTTCAGTGCCAATGATTCGCTGACTTTAGTGATCTCTTGGTCTTTAGTGGCGATCTTGTTGTCAGTTTCATTGATTTCTTCGTCAAGCAAATCGTATTCCTTTTTCCATTTTTTATAATCAGCTAAACTATCCAATCTTGACTTATTGAAATCTCTGAAACCACCAGTCAAGGCACCTTTTCTGTCACATCTGTCACCGTCTAAGGTGATTGCAGTCAATTTGTAATCCCTAGCTATTTCTGATCCTCTTTCTAAATTTAATACAACTACTGATTTCCCGAAAACCTGTCTCACAGCAGGTTCCAACAATGGATCAAAACCAATTTTTTTCAACAATGGTACGCAGTCATTTGTCTCAGGGTAAGCCGATTGGTGAGGTTTCAATCTGTTCAAAGGCATGAACGTCACTCTACCTGATCTTTCCCTTATCAATTCGTCCATAATAATGGTTGCTGTCAGGTCACTATCGACAACAACATGAAACAAAGAATTACCTCCAATGACTTCTACAGCAGTCTTATATTTTTCATTGACATTGATTAATTCACCCAATGGGCCATAAACCCCATCTAATTTCAAGCTTTTGACAATTCTTTTCACTGATTCTAATCCATATGCCATCGACCTATCCATGGTCTCGTTAATTCTTTGTCTAGAAGAATTCAACTCGGACTCGATATTGGTTTGCATCGACTTCAATTTTGAACTATCTCTCCACAACAGTTTCCTTTCATCTATTAATGAGCTGTATTGCATTTTCAGATCATCTAATTCGCTCGTTGTCGATCTGTTTTTAGAGAGCTTATTAGCAAGTTGCTTATCATTTGAATCAATTTCATTCACTAATTGAGACAACTGTTTCTCTAACTCAACTTGATTTTCCTCTAAATTTTTCAAATCAACCTCCTTGGTGTGAATTTGTTGGTCCATTTTACTAATCTCTTGCTTCAACCAAAGATCTCTTTGCTTCTTCGAGCTGAATTGACTGAATCTTCCTTGCTTCCCGAAGATGATTCTTTGTCTTGATCTCAGATTTGATAATTTTTTATTCAATTCATTTTCTGAGTTTTTTAAGCCTTCAATTGTTGGCCTCATTGAAATTAAATCTTGCTCCCTTTCGCTGATCAACCTTCTCAAATCGTGTAATGCAATCCTTTCTGCTTCATTCAGACCATTTTCAGAAGATGACAGTTGCAACTCTGATAATTTCAATTGTATTGTTGCAATCTTGGACAACAATTCTTCAATATCGGAACCTGTTTGAGTGGAATCAAATTCCAAAATTTTCTTGTTAGAGTTCAATTTTACAATATTATCATTCAATTTCTTGACGGCGTTTTCCCTTGCCGATAATTCTTGGATAAGTTGATTTGTGTTTTCAATAGAATTATTGTGATTGATATCAATTTCTTCAATGGCTTCATTCAATTTGCTCAATTCCTTATCAAAAATGTTGAACTCCAACATTTTCTTCAAGTTATTCAATTTTTCGAAATCTTTCAAATCAGAGGTTTCCAAGTTTAAATCATCCAATCTACTTTGAATGAAGTTTAACATTTCATCAATTTTCTCTCTCCTCTTGTTCGAATTATTCATCTCCTTTAATGATTCTTTCAATTTCAATTCAAAAATCTTAGCACCAGCTACTTCTTTCAAAAGTTGTAATCTTTCCGAGTCCTTGGCGTTTGTCAAACTAGTGATTCTACCTTGTGGCACGATATAATAAGGATTTGATTTAGAGAATCCTGCACTTTCTAATAAATTCATGATATCTGACCTTGTTGATGATTTATGATCCAATGAGTAATCATCCTTCTTCAAACCAATAGTTCTTCTAATAATGACCTCATCTTTATCTATTGGGAATCTACGATCTGTATTATCAAAGATGATCTCGACATATGCTGACATCACTGTACCTGATCCCTCGTGGATCAAACTCTGTCTTTCCTCCCTTGTCATATGTGTATACGCATCTGATAGCACAAATCTTATAGCAGCAAAGAAATTCGACTTCCCTGATCCATTTCTGCCTACTACAACGTTATGATGTGGTGAAAATGAATCAATTGTAGTGGTATTCTTATAAGTTTTGAAACCTTGGATGACAATCTGAATTTTAAAAAAGGAAATAGGGAGTTAGTAATTAGCTATAAGGGAAAGAGGTCTCCCGTGACCACAACGCAAACTTACCTTCTTGATATACATTGCTAGCTATTGGATATATGGTGACTCTACCGATGACCAGCTTCTCTTTGTTATAATCCAGCAAGAAGGTGTTGAGTAGATACGCGTTTGTTCCAATATAAAATAAATTTTGCATTTTCATATTTTTGAGGAAAGCGCGCGAGTGAGTGTTTTCACACCTGGAAGAAGAAGAAGAAGAAAAGATTTTACAACTGACAAAAGTTTTCTTTAAAATGATAAAACGTTAAATATAAAATAGATGTAGTGAAGAGTGAATAACAAAGATGAACATTCCTCTATGTTATATCAACTCGGTCTTTTTGGTAGTGTGTTTCAAGATGAATGAAAAGGATCAATCTTAACAAAGTACAAGACAAAAAACACATTAATAATTGAATTGACAAAAAATTTAATCTAATCTAATGATGATGCACCAGTAATGATATCAACCAATTCGTTAGTAATAACAGCTTGTCTTTGTCTGTTATACAAAATGGTATATTTGGAAATCATATCACCGGCATTCTTTGAAGCGTTATCCATAGCATTTCTTCTTGCTGAGATTTCTGAAGCGAAACCATCAGACATAGCTGAGAAAATGGTGTTGGCTAATGAGAATTCAGCAACATAAGCTGGAACGTTTGATTCTTCATCGAGTTCAAAAGCTGATAATTTTTCTGAAGATTCTATTGAGGCTTCGTTGTAAACTGGGAAAGTTGCAGGTTCAAATGAAACTGATGATGTAAATTTGTTGTAAAGAACTTCAATCTTGTCATAAGCACCTAATCTCATAATTTCGTCACTGATTAAAGCAGCTTCGTTAAAAGTAGGTGGTTCCTTACCAACACCGTTGAAACCTAAGATAAGGTGAGGAGCATGGGTTCTCAATAATTGAGCTTTAACTTTATCACCAATGGTGACAATGTCAACTTTAGCATCTGGAGTTTCAGCCAATTTGGTTCTTGTGAATTTGGCAATTTGTGAATGAATTGAACCACATAAACCTTTATCAGATGATACAGCAATTAACAAGGTCTTTTCTGGTGTTTCTGGATCTTTGGTTTCAGCACTGGTGAATAATTCACTTTCATTTTTACGGTAGGCTCTTGAAGTTGACATGGATTTTTGAGCTTTGTTCAATTTAGTTGATGCAACAATTTTCATTGTGTTTGTGATCTTTTCAATGTTCTTAATTGACTTTAAACGTGTTTCAATTTCACGTAAAGTGGCATAATTTCTGCTGTTTAAAATGTGTTAGTAAAAAATGGCACCTGGGTTAAACTATATCTTTCCCTCCGTATTTTATCTCTCTCTCTCTCTACCAACGTTTTAGGAGTCGCAAAATGGCATAATAGTGATGGCCTTTATACCAATCGTATGAAAATAATACGGCACACGAGCCAATTGTGTAAGTGTTAAATTTTAAAATCAACTTGAAAATCATATATGGTTGATATCGGATCAAAGAATAAAATGTCAAAATAAATACGACACCTCATCAATTGATATCAAATTTGGGTCTTTGTGACTGCATTCTTTGATTGAATCTGTCCTAAAATGGTATTTGCAATTTAAAACAGTATTAAAGGCTCTATATGTGGTTAAATTGTGTATTATTGAGTTTTCTAATTGAAGATATAATTGTGATCATAAAAAGGCAGGCGGGAATTGATATAAACTTGCAATGATGATGATACATACCTTACTTGAACAGAAGTTCTAGCAACATTTGCACCTAATCTAAACATCTTGTTATAAATTTGAATATTATAGGTTTATTATTGATAATTCTATAACTGAACAAACAACTCTTTTTTACTTTACTTAAACTTTTTGTTGTTGAAGAGAAAAAAAAAATCAGCGAAAATTGAAAATTCTCAAATTTAATTGGATAGTGGCCTAAAAGGGGTGTATTGGGTGCGGTGTGCACTACTCCTTTCAGAGCAGTCTATACTTTTGTTCTATACACTAATCAACCCCTATAGAAGTGAGGTTCAACAAATGGTAATTTGGTAACGGTGGCTTCTCTCAATTTACCCCTGATCTCGATAAACACCTTGGATCCAGTCTTATTATATGGTTTGTTAATGAACAGTTGGGCAACGTTACAACCTAATGTCGGACTTGGAGATCCACTGGTTATTTTCCCAATTTGTTCCTTTGCATCATTAAGCACTCTAAACTCTTCTCTTGGAGAAGGACCTCTAGATATCAAACCCACTCTTTTGAATCCAACTTCTTGTTTAGGATTGGCTATTTGTTTTAAAATCTTGGAAGAACCATTGAATTGATCATTTGGTGCTTCCCTCCTAGACTTGCTAACCAACCAATTCAATGAAGACTCAATTGGCGTTGTTTGTTCATTCAATTCATGGCCGTATAAACACATCCCGGCTTCCAATCTTAAAGAATCTCTTGCCGCTAAGCCAATTGGTTTAACTATATCTTCCAATTCTAAAGCAGCATAGGTGAAATGTAAAGCCGCTTTTGGATCTCTGATCGAAATCTCAAACCCGTCTTCACCAGTGTATCCAGACCTTGCTATGTGGACTTTATCTGGACCAAAACCAGGTAATTGGGCAAAAATGGAATTACCAAAATATAACTTGGATAAATCCAGATCTGTGAATCTGGAAAGAACCTTTTCAGCTAATGGACCTTGTAATGCAATCAAGGAACCTTCAAATGTCTTGTGAACAATTTGATTGTTCCCACCGGGGTAATTTGCTAATTCCTCTGATAAGAATTTCAAATCTTTCTCTCTGCAACCGGCATTAGTTACAAAATAAAAATCATCAATACCGTGCTTAGTGATTATAGTGTCATCTACCACACCTCCATTTTGATTCAACAATACACTAAGTGTCGAATTGAAAACGTTCAATTTGTTCAAATCAGTTGGAGTTAATTTTTCCAAAAATTGCGTGGCACCAGCACCTTCCAATTTATGTTGTAACATATGGGAGACATCAAACAATCCACATTTGCTTCTTGTCCAATTGTGAGATTCGATATGGGTTTGTCCCTTGTACATAACTGGCATATCGAAACCAGCATATGGTACCATTGTACCGCCGTACTTGATGTGAACTTCGTGTAATGGTGTCTTTAACAAGCTTTGAGCTGTCGAGTATTGTCTTAGTGAGGCTTTCAACATGATGAAAATGGTATTGAACTGTTGAATGGCGATGATGGAGTAAGAATCGATTGAAAGAAGAGTGCAATATCATATCTATCTATATCAACTTCCTTTGTCACTGATGAAAACAAAATTGGAAGAAGTCAACTGCCAGTCTTGACTCCTCCACACAAAAGAGTGACTCCGGGTCAGGACTTCAACAGGGGCTGTCTAATTACTTTCTTCACTTTTTACAGACAGAGGAGGGAAAGAGAAGCAGGAAGAGATGGAGAGATATAGAGCAAATGGTTACTAAATTAAGCTTTAAAGGAGACAAGAAGAAGAAGACAAAGAGAAAAGCAGACAGTGTGGATGATGATGAGTCTGTTAAAAAACAAAAGACTAACACAGATGACGATATCATCATGATAAATAACAAATTGACTGATGTTAACACAATGGATTTCAGTCTTTTTGAATCAGGTTGGTCTACTGCGAATGTAGTTGGTGATTTGAATGGACCCGCTATACTTATTCCATTGCCCTCAGATGAAAAGCAACAGGATGATCTGAGAGTTTTTTGTATTGGTGAAGATGAACACGTTGAATTGTCAAAGAATTTAGATATAAATGATGATCCTATAAATTTTAATAGTTACGAAGATGACTCAATTTATCAGAAATTGGAGCCAAAATCTGGACTGCAAGTTTTCATTTTGAATAACGTTCTCAAGTTGGTTGGGTCGAAAGAAGAAATCAGGGATAATAAATTGAATAAATCAGAGAGTGTCAAATTGTCATTGAAGTCAAAGAACAATTTCAATTTAACCAGTTACAAAGATGATTTACAGTGTGATAGTAGCGTGTTAACAGATAATGAAGTTTTCCACTTTATCAAAGTGAAAGATGGTGAAAAGATTAGATGGAGGATAAAGACGCTTGATGGTAGAATATTATACCTCTTACGAAATGGGAATTTCAAATTGATAAAAGATGAAGAAAATTTAATTGATCAGTTGTTTCTAGTTAGGGTTCATATGGAAAACACAGTGGTTGCCAAAAAGATAAAGCTTTTGAAATCTGAGATATGACATGTGTGTCAAATAATAAGAAAAAATTGAGGTATTGAATTGAAAAGAATATATATATATATATAGGAGTGTATACACACAATAGGGTCGTAAATATGTAAATGAGTTAGAATTCATGAAAAGTTTTTTATGTCCAAAATGCAAATTGAATGAAGAAACTGTCTCTTTCAAAGAATCATCACATCTTCATTATCACTTTCTTCGCTATCTAAAAACACATCCGTAGTTTCAATTCCATAATCCTCACCTTCCTCTCTGTTATCATACAAAGAGCGCTCATTTCTTAAATCTTTCAAAATCACCCCCTGGTTATCATCTTGTAAAACCACTCTTGATTGTTGGTATTGAGAGGCAAATAAATCTTGATTAAATATAAAACCTTGACTTTCTTTTAAACTCATTGTAAAAGTAGGCACTTTTTGATCATAAGAATAAGATGAAAGTTCATATATTGATGACTTGTCATTTGAAATCATTGAATTGGAAAGAAAAGATTTACGACGGAACCAGGGAGATGACGTCGATGGAAATGAAGAAGGACGACGTTGCTGATGTTGTTGTTGTTGTTGCTGCTGTTGCTGCTGCTGCAGTTGTGATTGTTGCAGCTGTGTTAGTTGAGGAGTATGTAGCTGATGTTGCGGAGAAGGGGAAGCAGAAGATTTATCATGATTGAATGATTTGGATCTGAATTTGGGTTGAATCTGATGATGTCCATGATGTCCATGATGGTGAGTATGATGGTGAAATGTTGTTGTTGCTGTTTTTGCCTTGGATTTAGGAGAAGAAGAAGATATGTTGCTACTACCTTTATTAGTGAAATGAATTGAATCTGAATTTGAGGTTGAGCTCAAATTGGTAGTTGAATTTGAATTTCCACTGATCAGCAGACTGTTGTTATTGGTGAGACTGGCAGAGCTGCTCAAATGCTGGCATTCATCATCATTACCTGTGAGTTGCAAAGACATTGTATGGTATAGTGTGAGTGTCTCCTTTATCGTCTCTCATAACATGACAAGGAAATTAATTATTTATGACACCCCATTTGCCTTCCTTATCGGGTAATAGCCTGCATTTGGGTCTCGTTGCACCATAAAGGGTAATTCGCGAACTGCGTCCCAATGAGGCAGTCGTGGGCACAGGAAAGGACGCTGAAAAGGAAATAAAAAAATTTTTTAAGTCAACTCTGAACGTTAGGAGATATATATTTTGATATAGTGAAACATTGGTCATCATGTTGGACATTACACAATTTATTGAAGAAAAAGGCGGGAATCCTGAATTAATCAGAACTTCTCAAAAGGCAAGAGGTGACCCTGTAGAGATTGTTGACGAAATCATCAGTGAATATAAAGAATGGACAAAGATCAGATTTGACTTGGATGCCTTGAATAAAGAACAGAATTCAGTTCAAAAACTGATTGGTTTAAAATTCAAAAATAAAGAAGACGCTACTGAATTATTACTGAAGAAAGATGAAATAACAAAGCAAAAGCAAGAATTGACAATAAAAGAACAAGAAGCTGATCAACAATTAAGAACCAAAGTTAATTTAGTTGGTAACATTGTTCACCCTTCAGTTGTCATTAGTGATAACGAGGACAACAACGAGTTGGTCAAGACCTGGGCTCCAGAAGGTTATTCAATCGAGACCATCTCTGATGTTGCTACTGCCACTGGTGCTCCAGCTAAATTATCACATCATGAAGTGTTGTTGAGATTAGATGGTTATGATCCAGAACGTGGTGTTAAAATTGTTGGTCACAGAGGTTATTTCTTGAGAAATTATGGTGTCTTTTTGAATCAAGCTTTGATCAGTTACGGTTTAAGTTTCTTGGCTAAAAATGGTTCTATCCCATTACAAGCTCCTGTTATGATGAACAAGGATGTTATGGCAAAGACTGCTCAATTATCACAATTTGATGAAGAGTTGTATAAAGTTATAGATGGTGAAGATGAAAAATATCTTATTGCCACTTCAGAACAACCAATTAGTGCATATCACTCTGGTGAATGGTTTGAAAAACCTGCTGAACAATTACCTGTTAGATATGCTGGTTTTTCATCATGTTTCAGAAGAGAAGCCGGTTCTCATGGTAAAGATGCTTGGGGTATTTTCAGAGTTCATGCTTTTGAAAAAATTGAACAATTTTGTATTACAGAACCAGAAAATTCATGGGCAGAATTTGATAGAATGATTGGTTTAAGTGAAGAATTTTACCAATCTTTAGGATTACCATACAGAGTCGTTGGTATTGTTAGTGGTGAATTGAATAATGCTGCTGCTAAGAAGTATGATTTAGAAGCTTGGTTCCCATTCCAAAAAGAATTTAAAGAATTAGTTTCATGTTCAAATTGTACCGATTATCAATCAAGAAATTTGGAAATCAGATGTGGTATCAAAGCCGCTAATCAAAGAGAAAAGAAATATGTTCATTGTTTGAATTCAACTTTATGTGCAACAGAAAGAGCTTTATGTTGTATCTTGGAGAATTATCAAACTGAAGATGGTTTAAAGATCCCAGAAGTTTTAAGAAAATATATCCCAGGTGAGCCAGAATTCATTCCATTTGTTAAGGAATTACCAAAGAATTCAACTTCTCAAAAGAAGAAATGATGTTATAATGCTTTTTAAATAGAAGGATATAAACCCATTCCCAATATAATAATAAACAACGATAGTTATAATAGTACTACTTTTGATTATAAAAGAAAATTTTTTTTTTTTTGATTTTCTGTATAACAGAATTAAGTAAAGATAACATAAAAGACAACAGTAAAATAATGTCATTGATCAATGTACTAATTCAAAACAACTCCATGATAAATGCAGATATAATATCTTCTGAGTACGAAGGACTGTTGCTAGACAACTCCAAACTTGAAATTCCAGAAATTCAATTAGTTTACGGTGATGAAGAAATTGATAATGGTCTGTCATTGATGATTGAATTAGACAATGAATTGAACATTATCAATCAGATGAATTTGAATAATCAAATATTAACAGTGGAAAGACAAGACTGGGAAATTGATGGTCATTGTGTATCAACTTACTTGATCAAAGTTACAGCAAATGAATTGAAATTGACAAAGAATGATTTATTTGTGAAATCAGATTTGACATACATTAACAATTTAATAAAATTATTTAATCAAAGAAATGAACAAATTCAACAAACTATATCATATCACTCACATTGACTGGCATCTCTTCAATTTTTATACTATAATATTGTTCCAATTCACGCAATTCATGAATATCATCCTTGGTTATAAAATTGATGGCAACACCTTTTCTACCAAATCTACCAGACCGACCAATTCTATGGATACACATCGCACGATCATATGGTAAATCATAGTTAATAACCAATGAAACTTGCTGCACGTCGATACCACGAGCCCAGACATCGGTACTTATTAAGATTCGAGAATTACCAAGACGGAATTCATTCATGATCTTATCACGCTCATCTTGTTTCATATCACCATGCATTGCCACCACTGTAAAGTTAGAGTCAAGTAATTTTTTATTCAACCAGTCAACTTTTTTCTTTGAATTACAAAAAATAATTGCCTGTGTTATCGTCAATGAATCGTATAAGTCACATAGCGTATCAAATTTCCACTCTTCCTTTTCTACATCAACATAATATTGCTTGATTGCCTCCAATGAAATTTCATCTCTTTTAACCAAGATCTTGACAGGTTTATGCATAAATTTTCTTGTCATCTCCAACACGTCTTTTGATAACGTGGCACTAACAACCACTACTTGCATCTTGCCTGGTAAATTCTTGTAAATCTCATAAATCTGCTCTTGAAATCCCTTTGATAGTAATTCATCCAGCTCGTCTAATATCAACATTTTAACATTTTTCAAATTAAATGTTTGTCTCTTGATCAAATCTAATACTCTTCCAGGGGTACCACTTACTACCTGCAGACCTTTTTGCAATTTCTTCATATCTTCTTTCAATATCTTTCCTCCAACACATGCATGACACAGTATATTCATATAATCACCTAAATTCTTGACAACTTTTTCAATTTGCATTGCTAATTCTCTAGTTGGCGATAACACTAACAGTTGGACATCTTTTAATTTAGGCTCTATCACTTGCAAAGCACCTATAGTGAAAGTCGCAGTCTTACCTGTTCCAGACTGGGCTTGGGCAATAACATCGTTACCATTCATTATTTGTAAAATGGCCCTCGATTGGATAGCTGATGGTGCTTCGAAGCCATAATTATATATACCTTTCAATAAATCTTCTTTCAAGTTCAAGTCTTCAAAGGAGCCTACCACCGGGATATTCTTTGAAGTCTTGAAACTTAACCCACTATCTAAGTCCTTGTCAAACTCCATATTAGTTGTTGTATATCTTTGCCTTAATGGTTATCTGTACCTATTTTTCTAATATTTTTTACAAATTTTCAGAAGAGAGAGAGAGAGAGAAAAAAAAAAAATTTTACTCATCGGGGCGGAAAAATATATGACATTTATCAAGTGTTATATGCCTCTGTATATTTCCAGCTTTTGACAGGCATTGGCAGTTTCACATAACGGCCGTTGGCGCTGAGATGAAAGAGAAGCAAAGACCTTGATCTTTCAAATTGGAATGAATTGTTTTGTCGCAACACTCGGTGCTATCTTATTGTTTAGCGATGCGCGGCTCTGATCACGATAATCTCCTCATCGTAAACACTGTTCTTTAGGGCAATCACACAAAGATAGAAGACGTTAATCATTTTCAATTTGTTACAGCTATAGAGCTGAAGATATCATCAGTGGACAGATGTAATATCTCAACTACCTTTATTTAAAAACCAGGACATACAGCTAAAAGATAATTCAGAAACAACGCGGAATGAACATCAGTGTGAAAAAAGGAGGATATGAATTGACGAAATTGTACAATTTTCAAGTCAATGAGCTTTTTCGAATTGCCTTATTGTCGGGCCAAGATAATGCTGAAAAGTTGTCATCAGAGAGGAACAAGATCAGAACAATTTCGTCTTATGTGCGATAGATTTGTTCAAAATAGATCGTTTAATCACTGTCTTTGAATGGTTACAAGCTTTGAAAAACAATCAGTTGGTAGAATTAACAAGTTAGGTATTGAACCGGAATGAGCTATTTAGGGGGCGATATTATACATGCAACACTCCCTTGTACTTCCCCACTGTCAGATCCTTTCTTGCAAATTTTGATAGAAAACCCTTATCTTTTGAGAAACAATTGCATCTCACCTTTTCGTCGAACATCAATTATCTTGCTCCAAGTACTTCATTAGTATTCCTTATTTGTTATCTTCAATTTGACAATTCGGTGTGGTTTCTGCTATCTCCTCGAATGTTAACAAAGTCTCGCGTCCCATCTTATAACTGCGGGTCAAAAAAATTGAACTGCAGGAATCGTAGTTCCATATTTTTAATGGCCAAAACATGTTCTCCACAAGTACGACAAGACTTAAAAATCATACAACAAATAGCGGCTAAACTCAAAAGCGTAAAAGAAGAATATTTTTTATCGTTAGGAGCACTTCAATTTAAATATATAGTCAATTTTGCTATTTGTTACAAGGCCATTGAACTGTGGAATACATAGATTGCAACCGATGTTAGATTCATTTAGGCAGAGTTGTCATCCGACGTAATCGTATGGCTAAGATTTGCGCATAGATATATGATCAACAATAAACTCTTCTCTTGCAACAGAACAATATGAATATTGTTGCTCGAATGGACGATTCAATGGAGCTGTTATAGGCTACTTACAAGGCTTGAAGGTATACCATATACAAACCAACCTGTTTATTGACTAATTTACCTGACATGTTGTTAGTAACTTTATCAATCCTCTCCGGTTGTCTTGTGACACTCTAGCAATAAACTTCATATAGCACACATTTATTTCTGTCTACAGATTATAAATCCATGTGGGCAAGGAGGTAAATCATCTCTTTTGCCTTTGACTTGGTTTATTATATGTTGAGTTGGGTTAATTTTCCAACATCAAACCTTTAAAATGATAATTTTAATGTATCGTATAACATCTAGTAGCCGGTATGTACGATAACAGTAGATGATGTTTTTGAAATACTTCAGGTATTTCAGTTTCGTTATCATCAGCAATATAGCAAGAATGGTATTGCCATGGTTCGGCATCAGTCAAGAAAGTAAATGACAACAACACAAGTCTAAAGTCGTTAATGACATCCCTTTTTTGTTTACGGCTGAACCTAAGCTGTAACTCTCCCTGAGATGAAGTAAGCCGACGGTCTGCTTCTGTTTTAGTAAAGAAAAAAAAGTTTAGTTAAATTTTTTTTTTTTTATGATTTTTTTTTGATCTCTCAAGTTAAAAAGAAGTGAGAAAGGTGAAGATATCAAACCATGACTTTAGTGGTTCTTATAGGAGGAGGAAACTCCAGTGGGAAACTGACATACTCGACCAAGATCAAGACTCAGCTTCTTCAACAGGTGCCAACTTTGAAAATCGAAGAAGTAAATTTAGAAGAGAAATATTATAATCAAGGATTACCATTGAAAGCTGATGGGTATCGTTTCGACCAACTTTTAACAGATATCACGCAATCCACTCTGGATGTCGTTATCATCAATGGGATATACATTTTGCATAACAAGATCGTCAGGTCTAGGGCGTCGTTGAAGATTTTCATAGATTGTGATCACGATACAAGGTTGACGAGATATATTCAGAAAAATTCACCAACTACAAATGATAATTTGGCACAGATAATATCTAATCATTTATTGACAAGGTCTGATTTGATAGGGAGAACAGAATCGGATATCATTTTAAAGACTAATGTTAATGATGATCCTAAGAATAAGATAAGTGTTGAGTTGATTATAAATTATTTGATCGATTTGTTGAATACTAATGGGGTTGGTATAGAAGATACCGGTGAGATTAATTTGAGAGCAAATGTGGATAGATTTTATGAGCTTAGTTAAGTTAAGATTAATGATAATATAAAATCACAAGCTCGAAAGCATTGCGAAATAAATATATATATATATATGTATATTTTACAATCAACTATATAAGTAATCTTCATATACTGTTGAAGTTATGCAAAGACGTTAAAAAACACAAACAATAAAAACACAAATGCCATTTTCTTCCCTCCTCTTCAAAAGGAGCCACAAAACTTTTTGAAGCAAAAATATACTGATCAATTCAGTAACAATCAAATAATAAAAATAATAAAAATGAAAACATGAAAAATAAAAAGGCGGCTTGTATAAGAACACAAACACAACATAACACATTAAAAATTATTTTGTATAGAGATACAGTTGATGTTCTCTAGATTTTTTTTTCCCCCATTTATTGGAGATTCTCTTTAATTGAAGAGACTCAAGATTCTTTCGGAACTTTTGCCATCGATGAATAAATTATCAACAATATTAACCAAATAATATTCGTTCAATTTGTTAGCAATTGATTCACCTTCAAAGCATGATTCCCATTCGTTTAAAATCTTGAAAACTTCATCTTTCCAAGCTAAAAATGAAACTTTTTCAACAACTGTTGGTTGTAAAACTTCAGAATCCGGAAAGACACCCCATGTAACTGCATTGATATGATCACCGGTGTTGGTTAATAATTCACCATTCACATTTATGGCAAAATAAGACAACTCTCCTTGGAAATTGTTGTTCAAATTATCTATATTGTTCAATAATTGAGACAATTTGTCAGATGGACACAAAAATTCCAAATACATTTTTTGATAAACATAACCTCTTGGTGGTCCCCATCCATGAACTCTATCATTGGATCTTAACCCATTGATACAAGGTTGTGAGTTTATGGTATAATAACCTTTTGCGTTCAATTCAATTAACAGATCCAAGATTGGATTAGTCTCAGGGTTGATAGGATCATCTGACCATGGTAATGAGCTCAATTCACCTTTCAAAAATTTGATGAAGATTTTAGCCAATTCATCTAATGTCTTAGGTTGTCCCCATAACTCTAAAGTTTTCTTCTTAGAATGTCTGATCAATCCACCATGGAAACCATCTATTTCACCAAAAGCTGGAGATCTGGAATCACCCCATCTCCCATTTGGAAATTCATCCCAAGTGGAAGTTCTTTCAATGTATGAAAATTTTCTATTGGCCCAAAAGATAGGTCTAACGGATTCGTTACAACGATTTGGCTTTAATGATTTCCTCCAAGGTGTTTGTTGTTGACTAATGAAAACATTTGGCTTGATAAGATTCAAATACTCTAAAATCATCAATGTAGATTTTTCTAAATTCATGGTGTAAAAATGTAAATGGTTAACGTAACCGGAGTTTAACAATTTCAAACACATTTGTGAAACTAATTCACAACCTTTGGCTCTAACTTTAGAATCATCATCTTTTATTGGCTCCAATTGCTTGACAAATTCTTCAGGTAAATTGAT
This sequence comes from Nakazawaea ernobii, assembly GCA_030567655.1. Classification (NCBI taxonomy): domain Eukaryota; kingdom Fungi; phylum Ascomycota; class Pichiomycetes; order Alaninales; family Pachysolenaceae; genus Nakazawaea; species Nakazawaea ernobii. The sequence continues at coordinate 17,911 of JAJLSN010000239.1, forward strand.
TTCACACCATTTCGCACGTCTCATGAATGAAGCATAAGTTCCAATAGGCATGATACCAGGGATGATTGGAATAGTAATACCACGTGCACGAATCTTACTACACCACTCGATGAATCTATCAACGTCATAAAACATCTGAGTAATAATGAAATCACCACCACAATCTTGCTTTTCTTTCAAATATTCAATCAAGAGATCAACATCACCTTCATCTGGATGTCCCTCAGGGTACAGAGCTATACCAATGTTGAAATGATCTCCATATTTGGCCTTGATATGTTTGATCAAATCCTTAGCATAATTAAATGTACCACTACTGGCTGTTCCATCTAACGGAGGATCCCCTCTCAAGGCCAAAATGTTTTGACATCCTGAGTCAAATGCTTGTTTCAAAGCCCTATCGATAACTTCCAAAGACATGTTTGTACAAGTCAAGTGCATACAGGTCTCAAGCCCCAACACACTTTGAGAGACGTTGACCATCTCCGTGGTCAAATCACTCAAGACACCTCCAGCGTTCCATGTGATATCGATGAACTGGGGGTTCAAGTTGTACATTCTATCCATTCTGTCGTACAAGTTTTGTACACCTTGAGAAGTCTTTGGGACGAAAAACTCGAATGAGAAAGTGGCGGGCAACTCATGGGACGAGTGTGCCTGTTGTAACTTGTCTGCGATCTTCATACCCTCCTTCTTCTTGTTGTCGTTTGTACCTATAAATTATCCGAAATCGAAATCGAATTAATAAATTTTTTTCCTCCCGCTGCTTCTTCTTTCCAAGATGACTTTGAGTCTTTTTCGTCATTTTCGTAAAAGAAAAAAAAATTTGTTGAGCGGGCCACCTCTAACGCAGCGTTATCGGAGAGAGAAAATTACAAACATGTGAAGAATTGATTTATTTGGCAGTTTCACATACATACATACATACAACAACAGACACCATAACATAAACTAGTAGGATTAACGGTTAACCACTACACACACACTCACTCATAACTTGGCACCTTCGATCGACCTTGTCAAATCTTGTTTACTGACTTCATCATACATTTCCAAAGTCAAAAAGTCATCGAATTTTTCATCCAAGATCTGTTTCTTGTAGTAATCAACGGCTTTTGTCAAAACGTGGGAATCGAATTTAAGCTTTGAGCTCTCTTCCTTCAAAGCCTTTGTCAAATAACTTGAATCAACTTTGATTCCCTCTTTAGTTGTGATACCGTGTTTAAACCATTGGTTCAATTGTGATCTGGAAACTTCAGCGGTGGCTGCATCCTCCATCAAATAATTGATTGGAGAACATCCAATACCTTTCAACCAATTGGCAATGTAAATTAATCCAACTCTGATGTTTGTTCTTACTCCAGCATCGGTGATGGCGGCATCAGGAACATATGGCGTTAACAAATCAAAATTGGAGATGGATAAATCTTCATATCTTGAAACGTTAATTTGATTTTTGCCCGGCATGTGCTTATTGAAAATCGCCAAACTGATATCCAGTAATGCAGGATGTGCAATCCAAGTACCATCATGACCTGCTAACACTTCTCTCAATTTATCGCCTCTGACACTATCCATAGCCTTTTCATTCAGCGCTGGATCATTCTTTATTGGAATCAAGGCAGCCATACCACCCATGGCGTGAACTTTTCTGTGATGACAAGTTCTGATCAATAATTTAACATAATTGGCCATGAATGGTACACTCATATTAACTTGAGAACGATCTGGTAAGACAAAGTTTTTGTTGTTTCTGAAACATTTGATATAACTAAACAAATAATCCCAACGTCCACAGTTTAAACCGGCAATATGAGGACGTAATTGGTAAATGATTTCATCCATTTGGAAAACAGCAGGAATCGTTTCGATTAAAACGGTACCTCTGATGGTTCCACGATCAATTCCAATATAATCTTGTGAGAATTCAAAGACATCATTCCACAATTTGGCCTCCAAATGATGCTCCATCTTAGGCAAGTAAAAATATGGACCAAAACCTTGTTCGACAGCCTCCTTTGCATTGTTGAAGAAATATAATCCAAAGTCAAATAATGAACCACTTATTTCTTCTCCATCAATTAAAACATGTTTCTCATTCAAATGCCAACCTCTTGGTCTAACGATCAACGTTGGAACGTGTTTACCGTTCAATTTGTAAGTTTTTCTCGAAGTTTCCAACGTGATATTTCTGCGAACAGCATCGTAAAGATTTAATTGTCCATCAATGACATTAAACCAAGTTGGAGTCAATGAATCTTCGAAATCAGCCATATAAGTTGCCACTTTAGAGTTCAAAGCATTGATAACCATCTTACGATCAGTAGGTCCTGTGATCTCAACACGACGATCAACTAAACCAGGTGCAAGTTTAGGACCAGTCCAAGTAGGATCTTCTCTGATGTAAGCAGTCTCAGGAAGAAAATTTGGCAATTTACCACCATCTCTTTCCTTCTGGTATTGAACACGATTTGATAACAATGCCAATCTTTGTTTGTTGAAAGTTCTATGCAAAGTTGCAATAAACGATAACAGCTCAGGGGTCAAAATTTTGGATTTGATCTCTTCGGAGTGAATCGATCCTTTGATGCTGACATCTGATAATGTATCCTTTGGAGTTGGGAATGGGAAGTTATTGACCGACATATTAAGCAATTATTTTGGATTGATTTGAATTCAAGATTGTAAATTAAAAAACTGATAAACCCACTGAATATATATGAACATATATCGATATATATATAAATAATAGTACATGTTTTTGATGAAAACTTTGTGTGGGGTATTTTGTTGCTACCGATGCTTTTTGCCTTTGGACAATCCCGGGGCATTTGGTAGTGTACGTGGGTGCGTACGCCCTACCGATACACCGATGAATTAAGTTGATTGGTGGCACCTGTCACTGCACCATCAGACACAGTCATTGACAATTTCATTAGATGGCAACTCTCGGTCCTGTGGTGTGTGTATATACATCTATGTTATGCAAAAGAGAGTAGAAATTTGCAGAGTCTATTAGCTTTTGTATTGCCCGCGGATGGAGCCACGGCGGGTGGGAGTCTATAAAATGAAATATACTTTACATACCTTCATCGATCGAATCGATTAATCTGTTCAAGGCCTCGGTCAACTCTTCATCAATTAAAGCCGCGTAAGTAACCCTGATGAATCTGGCATCGTTCTCATCTTCAGCTTCCTTGATACCTAAGTCTCCTGTCTTCATATTTGCACCTTTGACAACGACTACACCATGTTCAATTGTACTCTTGATGAGCGGAGCCAAATCCTTATCAAAGCTAAGAGTCAAAAACATACCAGCTTCAGGTTCCAAAATTTTGAATTTTCCCTCTTTGTAAGGTTTAGAATCGTACAACATCTTTAATGATTTTGTCGCTCTGGCAACGTAATTGTTTCTAACCTTGTAGACCCATTCAAGATATCCATCTACTCCTCCCCATTGAGATACTGTATTGGATAAAAGTATCTGTGATGGACCAGACAGCAATTGACCTGTGACTACGAAGGAGTACAACATGATCAGATTGATAAACTTTTCATGACCAACAATGAAACCCAATCTTAAACCTGGGGCAAACACTTTGGAAAAAGTTTCAATTCTTAATACTCTTCCAGATGTATCAATTTCCAAATAAGATGAGCCCACTGAGGCCAAATACTCCTCAATAGTGTCTTGCTTTGGTGTCTCACCGGTATATTTTGGCAACGAGATGTAACCATATGGATCATCTTCTATAATCATAAAGTCATGTTTCTCCAGTAATGCGTATATCAGCTTCTTATCTGCATCAGTGGCAACAACACCATAAGGGTTACTACCATTTGGAATGGTGTAGAAAACTTTTGGCTTTCTATAATCTGGATAAATACTCGACCAATTATCTAACAAATTTGTCAAATACTCAATATCGGTTTTACCATCTTTAACCTTTAACGGAACCGCATGGGCTTTGTAATTCGTGCAATTTGCAAGAACTGGTTTATAGTTGTACTGGTCAAGCAACAACACGTCACCCTCATTTAAAAGGACGTCCATAGTCTTATTGATCGAGTTACCATTTCCACTAGATACAGTGATTTTGTAATCTTGATACAGTGGAGGGTGAACTTTCTTCACTAATTCAGACATAAAGGTTTGCATGTGTGAAAGACCCATTGGGTTTGAGTATTGTAAACCTCCTTTCAAATCAATAGTTTTGTCATCGACTGATACAACTTTATATTGGTCTGATGATTCACTTGCAAAAGGCTCTGATTTCAAATTGACTTCAAGAGACTTGACGGGGAATAAACCCATAATTTGGCATACCACCTCCCATAGATATTGGATTTGGGTGAACCTTGGTCTCAGGTGGGTATTTCAAGTCCCAAGGTGGCATCTTTCTTTCCTTCACGGGATCAGATAAGAAAGAATCTGGATTGAACTCGCCATCTTTTGGTGCAACTGTGTTCTTGGAGTTAATGTTAAACATTATGTCACTTTCTTGATTGATAAGGATGTGAATTTGTTGCAATTGTGAGGAAAACGTTCACACTTGTTATATATATATATTTTTCAAAATCGGCCTGTACGATAACGAAAAAAAAAAAAGATTATAATTAAAAGATTCGAGCCATTCGGGGAAGATAAACACAACTGAAAAATAATAGAACCCCAGATGCTGTATACTTTTTTGAGACGAAACAACCAATCACCACTTTATTAGCTGGATGGTGCATCTGTCAGTATTGCAATACAGTGCTCTACTGAAGATACCGGGTGTGCTCTTATCCTGAGTTCACAGTTGTTTCAGGTTCTGTGGCTCTGCGTAGGCCACTGTTATCGAGCGATCCCGGATAATTCAGGTCATACAATCGGATGTTAAATTTGGTGTGCGCATTCTATAAATCGCCCAAAGTGGTAATTTTAAAGGCTTATCAAAGCTGAGCGAATTACAATCACCTAAATTCATGTCCTACTTCATCTCATCTATCTTCTTTCTTACTTCTTACTTCCAATATATACATATGTGTACGTCGGAGAGTTACATGGTATTGCAAGTTGCTGATTAGTGAATTTAATAAATATTATATGATTGTTAAATGCCATATTTTAAGTTAATGCAGAAGCAAAACCTGAAATGTATTATAACTAATATATAGTTGAACCTTATAAATGAACCTTGTACCCAACAATTGCTAATTATAATCCGAGCCGCAGACTTTATCCGAGGGCATAGAGCAGCTAACGTTTTGAGAAAGAGAAATCCAATGTCTATATACTTAAATTCAATCAATTGTATTATCTACGAACTACCAAGACTATAAGAGCCACTAACACCCACCAATAGTCTGACAATTATTGGGTTCTATGCCTCATCGGAGAACAATAATGTCAATCTGGCAAACAATTTATTTTTCAAGTTTCATGATTCAAAACATATTCGTCTTGTTTGACCTTGATAGTGTCGAAGTCGACTATTTTTGTTTACTCATCTCAATATATTGCACATAATGAACAAAATCTCGCTTTCAGATATCCCTAGTTACAGCTCAACGAAGTGCTTCTTTTCCTACCAATCAAACTCGTGAGTTCATTATGCGTACATTTGAATTTTAGCGACTTCTCGAAAGATTACACGGGGAGATTACAGAGATTCTACATAACTTGATAAAAAATCTAAACGCATCATGAAATTTTTATATAGAGCAGTTGAACTGCTATGGAGCAAAAGAAATCTATTCTATCATAACTAATTCGGTTGCAAAGGCTTCCAATCACTCAAAGTCATTGACCCTTGTGGAGTGGTTGGTCTGTTTTCATCTTCTTTGGTGACAGCAAAATTTGATAATGAAGTAGGTTTTTTCGGAATCAAAGGTGCAATTTTGTGGGGTTGCACATTTTCAGTTGAAGGTGATCTTTTGGCAATATTATCTTTTTTCTGCGGCGGAGATGAAACAGGCGTTGAAGATGACGATCTTGTTGGTAGCAATGGAACGGAAGAGAACCCAATTGGTGGGGTAACAGCCTTTCTCAGTCGAGGCGGAGGTGGTGGTTTTGCCTGTACAGGTGCAAGGCTGCCTTCACCAACTAAAGGCCTTTGAGGTAATAATGGAGGATCATCAAAACCGGTAGCTGGAGGTGGAAGCTTACGCCTTGGCAGCGGTGGCTGAGGGACTTTCTGTGGTTGCGTCTGTATAATGTTCGTAGTTGATCTTGAAGGAAGAATTGGTGGTTGTTCAATAAAGGATGAATTATCGGACATTGAAATGGAATCTCTTGATGGAGATGACGAAGACGAGTCATTCAATTCAATCAAAGAAGTACTCTGACTCTTGTGCGAGTTTTTATATTTCTCATACAATTCGTCTTTGATCTTGTGCCTTACAACTTGATCAACAAATTTCACCTTGGCATCAAATGTACCATATACGGGCTTATGATCTGAGAACATGACATTCTCCACACAATTATAATTCAATTGACTCAAACTTTTACCCTGATACAAGATTCTATCAGTCCACGAGGGCACCCTTTGCTTCTCTGAAGTGTCATATACATTAGTCCCTTTATCGTACTTATAAGTTGGATTGAAATCAATTGCCATCTCATTGAAAGGCTTAAATGCACCTCCCTTGGAGTTCATTTCCTTTTTCAATTGATCGTATTGGATCAATCTGTTATACTGACGTCTTTCGATTTGAGCCCTAACTTCTTCATTTTCCAAATTCAATCTGAAATTCAAATCACCTAACCATATGACTGATTCATGATCTTTGATCTTTTTACCTCTAGTGAAAGTAGTACCATTATATATGGTATTGTAATCATTGAATCTTTCAGTAATACTGTTTATACCAGCAGCAAGATGTGAGTTTACAAAGCAAAAAGAAGAATCACCATAGTCAAATCTGATGGAAACTGCACCTTTGTTTGCAGTCATACCACCTAGTCCGGTCTTCTTAGTTGCCCCTTCCACTTGTTTAACGTGTTTCATCTTGTCACTTTTCACAAAAAATAAAAGCATCAATGATGCCATTTGTTCAGCCCTCAACATGACGTAATTCTGAGAAGATGTAGTATTCAATTGGTCTAAGATCAAACTTTGCCAGTAAAAAGATTGCGACTTGTCAGAATTCAATATGTTTCCGGCGTTTAGCTCGACAACTTCTTGGAATCCCAAGATTACAATATCTGGTGTGAATTGAGAGCCATTGTTTTCTGCAGGGAATAACCACTCAGTCAAGTCACCTACTTTGCTTACACCAGCTAGATTGTAAGTTCCAGTGAATATGACGATGTTCCCATGAGTTGTGAACTCAGTTGAATATTTATCTAATTCTTTCAAAACATAGTCGTTAACAGGATCATATAATTGAACTGGTGTTTGCCCTTCCAATTTACCCAACATCATGTCTATTGTCTGTTGCTTGCTTTTATCAACAAAATTGTTGATGTACATTCTGCTAACTGATTTTGTTGCATCAGAGATTAACCCTGCAAATCCCATTTTCCCACTTCTTGTAAATGATGATTTTAAAGCATTTGTTCCGGTGTAAATTTGACTGATAGCATCCCCATGATCAGCCCACAATGTGCTACCCTTGGCAAATAAGTCAACTTCGTGAGAAGCCTGAATGTGGTTATCCTTAAGAAAGATCTTCAACATAGCCGTTGAGATGACTTGTTGAATAATGTTGGTCCTGTCCAAACAATCTAAACAATTGGTCCTGAATGTACCTGATTGTTCACTGAGAACTTCATTGTTGACCAAATCATATGCATAGTAGTTAAATTCATCGAGAGAAGAAGATATCATTGGTAAAATCTTACTAGCCATTTCAAAATTCTTTCCAGCTTCTTGATGGAAATCAAATTCTGTCAACATCACTTCTTCAGTGGATTCACGCAACTTGTTAATATGTGACCGATATCTTTTGCTCAACTCTATTTCATTGGTTTTGGAAGACAACAAGTTGACCACATGAATCGCCCCATATTTTTCAAATAATCTATGGAAATGCTTGTCAAAAATGGGTTGAGTGGCCTCTTTGGATCTCGTTACTGCCACTTTTGGAGATATAAGAGCAGTATCTTGTTCCCAAAAGATAGGCACTGAGCCCCTAATTTCAGTAAATGAGTATATCACTTTCTTGCAATACAAGATAAGCTCCGCTTCAACAAAATTTGCAACATTACCATCATCATCAATTCCTCTTGCATTGAATCGTGTACCTGCCCTCTTACAAGATTGTCTTGATATAATGGTGATTCTTGCCGACATTGATTTGATACGAGTGGAAAAAGTTTCAGCAAAACCTCGAATTACAGTGGTTAGAAATCCATTCAGATCCAAAGATTGCTTTTCACGAGTTCCCAATTTGTTACGAAATGATATAATCTCATCCATCATGAAGGAATTCCACATATATTCTTGTTCAAAGTTATCAAAACTCAAAGAATTGGATCCTACGCCTCTTTTTTGTAAATTGCTTGTCAAGTCGAAATCAGAACTGTAATAGAAGGAACCATTGGATAACAATTTTCTCAATTCGAAACAAGGGTGCTGATCATACTGTGGTTGGATCTGACCTGGTGTGTCATTTGTCTCGGGCAGAACAATAGGGAATCCACTATTATCGATATCAAGAAAATCCCAATTTTTCTTGTTCAAACAATGAAACTCAACTCCATGGATCTTGTTGACCGTTTCATCCGGAAGTGGACTAGCCATTTCTGTCTTGCCAGTGATAACACATAAAAATATCCCATCATCAACTTTTATAAGTCCTAAAAAGCCATGGATTTTAGCATAACGTACTGACATTTGTTTGAAATGATGTGGATTGAATGCCTCCTTTGATGTCAATTCGACACGAACTTTGCCATCCTCAGAGGTGTGAAATAATAATGCATGGTCTACAGAGACAAGAGCAATCACTCTCGTTCTGACATTGAGAAGAAGCTTCATCACAATCTATAATTACTTTATCAAAGTTGATGAGTAAATGACAATTGTTTGCAAATACAATCGATCTCTATATAAAATATTATACAGAAGACATTTTCTATTTTTCTTTCACTTCGTTATTTTTTTTTGTTTTTGCTTCATTATGCTAACAGATCATCTAATACAATCTCTTTTTAGATTATAAGAAATTTCTCACCTGTTCATAGCAAGCAAAAGTGATACAGGTCAGAGGGAGTACTCTCAGGACATTGGGTATAAGACCCTTGTAGAAACCCTTAATACCATCATTCTTGAAAGTTACGAGCAATACATCCCTCATAGTTTGACGATTTCCGTAATTTTGCAATCTGCTCTTGATGACTTGAAATGGATATAAACTCACGTTGCTAATGATTTTACTACCAGCACTGAGATATATTGACTGCATCAACGTGAGATCATTACCACTGAATAGTTCTTGCTTGAATGAATCATAAATACTGAATTGAACAGAACTTTGTAACACACCGAATAATGATGGCAGTACACCTCTCCAAAAGCTTTTGATTCCTTCTTCTTTCAAGATCCTCTTTATTCCATCAGTTATTGACTGGTAAGCTCCTGGAACATTCTTTGAAGTGGATAATATTCTCGTTTTCAAAACCCAAATAGGATTAGTGATCAACGATGTCGTGACTCCAGCAGCGTATGCACTTATCAAATAATGGTGAGACCTAAGTTGACTATCAATAGTTCTATTTTCCAATATATCCAAGTCTAGCATTTTGAAAGTCAAATCTTTATAAAATCTGTAAAGTGAAAAATACACTGACCATGCAATTGTGTTCCCAATTATATTTGGGAAAATACCTCTATAAAGATCACTAACAAGATAACGCGGCACTAGACGGCCATTGGCAGTTGCATATTCTTTCATGGAATGAAAGATTTTGTGATAACTCTCACGTTGAGTCCTTGAGGTGTTATCCAATTGTAATCGAACTTTTAGCACATCCAATGGATGAGTAGTCAATGTAACCATTAATCCAGCGCTTAACCCACTAATGAGTTCCTTTTGAGTTGCACTGTAATGTACAGTTTTACATGTGGGCACAGATTCTGAAGCCATGCTGACTGGTTGTATAAGTGGAACACCGAACCTGATGGAGAAGTGGAAATTGAGAATCAAATCTCTATATTATAGAAAGCGATGAGAGATTTTATCAAGTGAAAAAAAAAATAAATCGGTTACTTTTACACAATTGATGATTAAACTACACTCAACCTAGTTAGATGATAATACACTGTAAGATGTGTCTTAATTGAAAAATGCACAGTTGAAGCAGCATCGATATTATATACATGTTTTTTTCTTCATTTCATAATTTGTAAAAAAAGCTTCTCGTCTCATTCCTGGAAATATATATACTTGACGACCAACACTGAATTGACCAACACCACTATAACATTCAATTTTTTCAGAAATCAAACTTTAGCATTCATAGCTTAGATACTTGGCAATGGTGACAACAAAGCGACAAGACTTGGTCTGTTTGGACTTGATTTCCAACCCAAGTACAAGACAAATGGGATCAAGCCGTAATGAGCGACTGATTTAGAAATATTTAAAACTTTAATGATTCTTTCCTAAATGCAAAGAAGGTAAAACGTTAGTAATCAGTTGTTGAAAAGTTGGCAAAATCCCGTCATAATGGAATACTCTTTCATAAACATCCTGCCTTTGTAATGAATTTTATCAAAATATTTGATTGTGAATGCGAGTGGAAATCTTCAATCCATTTTTTGCAAAACCATGACAAATAAAACCAAGAAAACCAATTGGAAATTCATAGAGTGAGCGACAGGGAAACTACAAGTGACATACCTTTGAATCTTCTGATAAATTTAATCCTGACATTTTTGATATGATATTGTATATGGTATATATAGATATATTTGGTAAATTCTTATGAAAAGAGTTTTTTCATTCGAACAACTTTTTTTTTTTTGTTCAATGGATTTGTTTTGCTATTACTACACTACTGAATAAGATGTGATTAACGACATAAAACGATTTATAACATTCATAAATAACGAGAAATGATTGATAAGAAGAACGTATCAAGGAATGACACAAGTCAAATCTTGAACAGAATTTATACACATTTAAAAGAATCATTCTTTATTTTTCAATCAATCAAATCTGGAAAAAGTTCATTTATTTTTCCCTACTTCCTATGATGGATGATTTTGATATTTAAAGTAAAAATTCTAATGGGTTTTCAAGGATTTTCTTGACTTCCTTCATGAATTCACCACCCAAGGCACCATCAACAGTTCTATGATCAAAAGTACCAGTCAAATTAATCTTTGAATCGAAGGAGAATCCGTGTGGATTTGATTTATCTTCAACAGCAACTTTTTCAACAGTGGCAATGGCAATGATAGCTGAATGAGGTGGGTTGATGATTGAAGTGAACAATGAAACAGCTGGGTTCATACCCATGTTTGAAATGGTTATGGTACCTCCGGTAAATTCTGCTGGTTTCAATTTGTTGTCCTTAGCACGTTTACCTAAATCTTTAATTTCATGAGAAATATCAATCAAACCTTTAGATTCAGCATTCTTAACTATTGGGGTGATTAAACCAGTTGGGGTGGCAACAGCAACTGAGACATCAACGGTTTTATATTGTCTAATAACACCTTCACTTTCTAACCAAGCAGAGTTAACAGATGGGAATCTCTTGGCAGCAACGGCAATAGCCTTGATCATCAAATCATTAACTGACAACTTGTAACGATCTTGTGCTGTTGAGTTTAATGAAGCTCTCAATTTCAATAATTTGGAAACAGAGACTGATGAAGAAACAATGTATGTTGGTGCACCTTGAGTGGATTCCAATAATCTTCTACCAATAGTTCTTCTCATTGAAGTGATTTCAACATCTTCATAAGCAGCAGTGGCTGGGGCAGAGGCAGCTGGAGAAGCAGCAGCAGCAGGAGCTGGAGCCTTGAAAGCTTCAACATCTTTAGCAATGATTCTACCATTTGGTCCTGTTCCTTTGACTTGTTTCAATGAAATTCCCTTCTCCAAGGCAAGAGTCTTGGCATATGGTGAAGCAATGATTCTATCTCCAGCAGCAGGAGCTGACTTGGTTGATGTTGAAGTTGATGATGATGATGATGGAGCAACAGCAGATTTTTCCTCTTTTGGAGCTTCAGCAGCTGGAGCTGGAGCAGCAGAAGTTGAAGCATCACCGGCGTCTTCAGCGGTGAATGATTCAAAAGCTGAAACGTCATCTTTGTTTTCAACATAAACAGCAATTGGTTTACCAACTGGGATATCCTTACTACCACCTTCTAAGATAATTTTAGCCAAGTAACCATCTTCTTGAAATTCAAAATCCATTGAAGCCTTATCTGTTTCAATTTCAGCAATAGGTTCACCTGGTTGTAATTGATCACCAACGGCTTTAGACCATGAGATAATGCTACCTTGGGTCATTGTTGGTGATAAAGCAGGCATATTAATGACGGTATGTTCTGGCCATGCTATACAAAATCACAGTTAGTAAAGACAAATTCTCTGATTGAGATCGATCGAGCAATTTCGAAAGCAATAAGAATGATACATACATTTTCCGGCATATGTTCTTGCCAAGTTTAAAGCAGTGAATGATAATCTTTGAAATCTATGAGTTGAAATCGATCGAGTTAGTAACTTTCTAAAGATAAGGCACAAGATCCGGGTGAAATTGGGTGAACATACTGATTGATTCTTAAAGCTGCTGGACGAGCGCTAATTCTTAAAGCAGCTAATGCAGACATCTTGGAGTTGTATATGAATGAATTAGAAGATATATAGAATGATAAATTGATCAACAGGTGTATATTTGGGTGATTTTTTTTCTCTCAAAATGCTTTTTTCTTGTTTTTTCATCTTGTTGTTTTGTTTTTGGAAAAGAGTTGTCCGGAGGGTTAGAATATTTTCATTATTGTTATTATTATTATTATACATATTTACTACTAGCCATACACTATACAACCAGAAAGGGGATACTTGACATTTATACAGTTTTCAAAGTTCAACGCTCTCATTTGTCCCCCACCATAAGCAACTACTATCCATATTCCTGACATTTCTTTCGTTTCTCTTACCACTATTGTTGCTAAACATGTCTAATACATCTCCATATTCGAACTTCTCTTGAATGTCATCGGTAAATATCACTTTGATACCATTGTTGGCATCGATACAATTCGTAGCTGTAGACCAACTGTATCTGACAACATCTGTCCAACCGAATAACTCGTTCATGTTTTCACTTAACCATTTCTTAGTATTTGGATCGGAAGGGTAACCTGATCCCATTCTATCATCCTTATTTGGTTTACTCAATTGTAAACTGATATCTCTGGTCACTTTGGCGACAATAGATGCAGCACTCACGATTTTAAATAACGAATCGGCCTTCTTAGTAACTGTTACCTTCAAATTGGGGAAAAAACCTTGTAGTTTTTTTTGATATGACAGTGGTGGACCCACTGTATCTACGTAAACTTCTTTCAAATTAACGCCTAATTCAATTACATTTTTGATTAAATTGATGGTGGCATCGTGCAGTTGATTATTCAAATTGATATGATAACTCAACATATCAAAACTAATTTCCTTTGCAGTCATAGTTCTTGTACTCCATCCAAGATTGTCGAATAAATCAGACTCCTTCTCACATATTTGTTCCATCAATTTGAATCTGAAATCTTCTTTCAACACTTTTGAATCATCAAACCCATAATTTGACAATTTATTTTCATATTTTTTCAAGCAGTAAGCAACCCCATATACCATCGGCCCTAGTACGGGACCTCTACCAGCTTCATCAACTCCTAATATGACATCTTCTTCGGGGTTATCTCTTATCATTTTTGGTACACCTGAAGTGTATGTGGTAGACTTTGAAGAGATTGGTGAGGGAATCGAAGGTGGGATGAATTCCTCCACTATCTGAGAGATCTCATCTTCGTTCAAGCTTTCTATATCGGACTCTGCCTGTGACATTGTCTGTATACAATCAAGTTTCTATATATCACATTGGTAACGCGTTTTAACTTTTCGTGTGGGAAAATTCAAAATCCAAAAAGTCGTGCAGCTACTGCTGGAAAATACACTCTGTGTAAAAATACTGATGATGATCATTTTACATCGAAGTACAATACCAATGATAATCATTTAAGTTTTAAATGGCTAAAATATATTTATATGAATAAAAGATACACACATATATATATAATAATATACGATAGTTTTGTTCTAGCAAAAACTAATCAAAAGCTTTTTAATATTCCTATCTTGTTTGTTATTTTTTTTTTTAAAATCACACCTTTCAAGAAATCAATTATTAATAAACTATATATAAAAATTACACATAACCTAATAGAAAGTTGTTGGTCTTTTTGGAGCAAAAACGTGTTGTGATTTTTGAATTCTGTGTGGTAATGGGAATTTCAAATCTTTTGATAAGAATTGTTTGACGTATTGACGTTTAACATCTTCGGTTTTTTCTAATTCAACAACCTTCAAGATGTGAACTGATCTAAATCTAGCTCTGTGTCTAGCAGCTAAATCTTGGTACATTTGTTCAACAGCACCAACTCTGGTAACATCTCTATATTCTTTGTACATGTTGTGAGTACCTGATCTTGAATCGTATCTGATCCAGACACCAAAGTTCTTAACTTTAGTTGGGTGGGCTTCAGAAATCAAGTTAACAGCGACAATTTCACCTGAGGCTCTCTTGACTTTGTGCAATTTTTGCAAAAAGTACCAGTAACGAGATTTAGCAACAACATTGTTTTGTGCAAAAATTCTCATACGGAACAATTTTGGTTCTGGAACTGATTCAATTGGTAAGTTACGACCAATAACTTGATATTCGTTAAGATGTGGCACTATAAGAAACAATTTGTTAGTATCAAAAGATCCTTATACACATTGTGAATGAAACTCATTGAACACAAAAGAAAAAGAAAAACATTTCAACATTTTATACTGTGTGTTGGTGATGACATCTTTTACACAAAGGAATGGATAAATTCATTGATGGACACTGTTACCAAATTCTGATAATTATAAACGGAGCAGTGTTATCTGAAGGTGTCTCTTGTTTTGAAAATATTCAAACATTAAAACATTATTGACAAATGCTTCTCAAATATTGCAACTGTTTGAATAGGTATGAAACAATCATTCTTTGGATATTCCAGATGGTATAATTGATGCCATCACAGTATAAGACATTTACTATATCGATATCTTTGTGTTTTAAACCTTTAATGATATGAACTTACTTTTTGAAATCGTTACTTTGTACTCAACAACAGGTTTAATTAAGTTAACACAATTTTTTTTTTCATTAAAATGAAAAAATTAACACAAGAGAAGGAAAGAAAATTTTTGGTACAAGAAACAAAGTCGTGTAAATTGATGATAATTGGGAAGCAGAGTTTGTCTCCGGTGTACACGTCTTTTCCTTTACTGCTTAACTTTTGGCGCAATGGCCAACTGTAAAGGACTGTGACTGCGCTTTGAAGCTGTATGTGGTGTAATGATCCGAGAGGCACGTGATACTTATAGGGCTTATCCTTTTGTTTCTGTGCATTACCCCTTATTATATAACTAAACTATCTGGAGAGCAAAAACTCAAATACTCAAGGCAGTCATTTGAAATTAAAAAGCCACTATGAGTTTTCAGAGATAATTAAACAGTTTTCAACTTTTCTTGAAATTGGAGAACTGTAGCTAACCATTTGTGACTTTACCTGAGCTTTACCATTTCAACAATTGACAAATAGAAGTGACTCTCTTGAGAACTTGTTGAAGGGTCCGGCTTTAACGAATACTTATTCTAGTTCAAACTAACAGGGACATCGTAAGAAGTCTTTGTATCCGATTGATCTTTTGAAAGAAAGGTTAAAGGTCAAATTTTCTGAAAATAAGTGAAATCTATTTATATTAAAAATAAATTGAATTTGAAACGAATTCAGATGCTATGTGTTAAGACGACAGTATTCAAGATTTGATAACTGGAGGTAGTCCCTTCGTGATATAATAGAATTACAGTATAGCTAACTAACCTCAATGACCACAAGTTATAGGTTGGCTCAGGGTGAGCTTCATTGATGTTAGGTTATGTTTTTTTTTTGTAAACGAGAGATTTACTTTTCTTCCTTCTCTGCCATTTGCATTTGATCTCTTGCATAGTGCATGAAATCGAAAAATCATACCATTTTCAAATTGAACAGTTGACCATTACTCAAAATACACTGTCTGATGCGATTATGTAGTAAGACTATCAATTTATATACGAGTAGACACCACTTGCAAACGCTGTATAAACAAGTACTCATCGGTCTTGAAATATAAATACTCAATTACTTCTTCATCTTTTCATCGTATTTTTTACGTTTTCCACTATAATACAATAAGTAAATGAAATGACTGAGATATTCAATTCCACAACATTGGCTACTGTTGGTTCACCTTCTTATAACGAGATCTTAAACAACACATTTGAGACACAAACACATTTGAACTTTATAGAAAAATTATGGGCATCATGGTATACCTATATGAATAATGACACATTGGCAACTGGTTTATTATTTTTCTTGACACATGAGATTATGTATTTTGGAAGATGTCTACCATGGTTTATAATTGATCAAATCCCATACTTCAACAAATACAAGATACAACCTTCATATATTCCAAGTAACAAAGAACAATGGGAATGTATGAAAAGCGTCTTAAAATATCACTTGTTGGTAGAAGCGCTGCCAATTTGGACTTTCCATCCAATGTGTAAAAAAATGGGGATTTCAGTTAGTGTACCATTCCCATCTTTCAAATCAATGCTTCTGCAATGGTGTTTGTTTTTTGTACTAGAAGATACTTGGCATTATTGGGCTCATCGTTTATTCCATTATGGACCTTTTTACAAATATATTCATAAACAACATCACAGATATGCAGCTCCATTTGGGTTGGCCGCCGAATATCTGCATCCTATAGAAACTCTCAGTCTTGGATTTGGTACAGTGGGGTTCCCAATGATTTGTGCTGCCATCACTCATGATTTACATTTGTTCACAGTAACTTGTTGGATTGTATTCAGATTATTTCAAGCTGTTGATTCCCATAGTGGGTATGATTTCCCCTGGTCGTTGAACAAATTTGTCCCATTTTGGGCAGGTCTGGAGCATCATGATTTACACCATCATTATTTCATCGGTAATTACGCTAGCAGTTTCAGATGGTGGGATTTTGGGTTGGACACTGAAGCTGGACCTGAAGCTAAGAAGGAGAGGGAAGCTAGGATGAGACACAAAGCCGAGCTAAAGGCGAAAAAACATTTGTAATAATAGACTACTGTTACTGTGTGTATCTTTTTTTTTGTTGCCCGGTGGAATGACTATATAAGGAAAAAAATAACACCAATGATTATTAATTACAATTGTAAAGGCAGCTGTTCTGTTCAGGCCTGTAGTAGCATCATAAGAACTGATCAAAATGACTCAATCATCGACACATGTACACACAATTGTCATCGGAGCAGGAATATCAGGTATCAAAGCTGCTGTAGACTTACATTCCCATTCAATCGACACTTTAATCTTGGAAGGTAGAGACAGGATCGGTGGAAGACTTCACACCTATCAATCACCAGTGACACAAAGAAAATATGATATAGGTGCCAGTTGGTTCCATGAGCTGGGCTTCAATCCTTTATTTGAAAAGTCTTTGGCTCTGGGGAATGTTTCCTATGTTTTCGATGATACTTCGGCTTCCGTTATTGGTCCTGAGGGTGAAATACCACCTAGTTATAAATTGGGACAAGTTGTCAATGAGATGAAATTATTTGCAAGTAAAGAGAAAGATGATGGTATCAATTTACACACGTTGTCAAATCAGTATATTGTAAAACATAAAAATGTTTTGACCAAGGAGCAAATTGAATATGCACCTCAATTGTTGAGAACCGCTGAAATTATGGCTGGTTCTTGGGATCTGTCCGATGGTAGTAAATCGAATCTGCCCTATGGTGGAAGAGATCTGTTTGTATTGAACCATTACGAGACAGTTTTAGAAAACGAGTTGAAAGGCTATCCTGCAGATAAGATCAAAACATCCACTACCGTAAAGTCCATTGGAAAGGGCAAGGTCATCACGATTGAGACTAATGAAGGAGAAATCTACACTTGTGATTATTGTATCGTCACTGTCCCACAAAGCGTTCTCACACTGTCTGATTCAATCAAATTCAGTCCAGAGTTGCCAAAGAATATCACATCAAATTTTGACAAATTAGCCACCACAACATTGGCCAAGGTTGTATTTGAATTTGAAGCACCATTTTGGAATAAAGATACAGAAAAATTCATATTCATCGGCAAGCCAGATAGTGACTTTTCTGAAAAGGTTCTCAAAAATGAGATCACCACAGCTGATACAATTCCTAATGTGGAATTTAACAAAGCTACAGAGCAAACTCCTAAACCTTGGGAATTCCCCTTCCTATGTGTAAACTTACAATCAGTGAAGGGTGTCCCAACATTGTTATGTTTGGTTCCATCACCTGTATCAATTTACATGGAAAGAGCTAAATCAGCTGTAATATGGGAAATTTTCAAACCATTATTCAGTAAATTGGGTGAAGTTTCTGACCCGGCCAATATCTTCACTACCAATTGGAATGACGACCCGTTCAGTAGAGGCTCAGTTTCAAGTATCAAGGCTAATGGACTCTTTGTCAATGACGGATTTATCGAAGGTTGGGATAATGTCAGGTTTGCCGGTGAGCATACTGTTTACGAAGGACATGGATGTGTTCACGGAGCTTGGATGAGTGGTAAAAGAGAGGCAGATTATGTCATTGAGCATTCAAATTAGACTGTTTATATTCTTTTGATAGATAGTATTTAACACATTTAGATAAAAGTAGAGATTTCAGTTTCAAATCAATCATAAAGAAAAAAGTACAAAAATACAAAACTAAGAGATAATACACAAAAATCAAAAAAAATCACACAGGCCCCGTAGGTAATACAGCAATCAACGATACAATGCCGCAGATGAACAGGAGTCAGTTGATCTTCTTCATCATCTTCTTGATGTTGATACTACCAGGTCCTCAGGAGAGATCTGATGGATTGGCTTCTCCAGTCAGTAAACGAAGATTAAAACTATTCAAAGATGACATAAATACTTCTATAAAAGAGGTACGAGAAGCCGATTGGGAAAGTGGTTATGGGAACATCACTGGATTTAAATTAAGTTACAATGATAATTTGATGCATAGAAATGCAACGCAATGGCCTTTACATAATTTCAGCCCAGAAAATCCGTGGTATGAAGATGAAAAGTACTCAATACTACCAAACGAGGTGAGTTCAAAACTGATTGAGTTGTTCAACTCTCATAGGAGCAAATATTTTGATAATGGTGTACAGAATTACTTCTTCAATATCAGTGGGTCATTAAGAGGCACGTTCAAGACGTATAACACATCTTTAGTACCAATCAGTATGCCTTTACCAAAGTTTTTGTCTGAAAGACCAAAAAGGGTAGAAGAAGATTTGGTTCAACGTGGTCTTAAGGAGTCATCCAACGATTTTGATAATGGGAATGAGGAACCACCATTGATCCCATCTGATTCTATCAAAGTTGGAAATGTATCCGCGATCCCAGGGGGAGACATCAAGCTAGACATTACAACAAATAAGAAATTTGATTCACCGGATGTTGAAGATGCAGTTGGGATCTCAGTTAAATTGAATTTGAAAGATGTAGATGAATTACAAGACAATTCATTATCATTGAGTGGCGTTTATTTTCAAGATACTGGTAATTTGATTGCAACAACTAGAACGGCCAAATTTGCTGGTATCTATGGTTTGCCACATTTGGTTTTAGATCAATCTTTTTATAACAAAACGAAAAATTATATGATTAACAGGATGGAAGAAGTGGACGTTGATGACCTTGATTTGACCGGTTTGGATCAATTAATTGACGCTGCAGCTGATCATTGCGAATATATTTTATTTGCACAGTTCAACCCAACCACCTTAACGAAAGAGGAATTGTCAGATATAGACAATGAATTTTCCAATCCATTGGGAAGACCATTACCAAAGATTCCCGATCTTCAAATTGAAAGTGGTTTGATTTATTCCCCTGATTGTGGAGTGATGGTGAAAATCAATGAATCAACTGGAGCTAGAAAAGAGTTACTAATAAAAAAACTCAGAATTGTTATACTCATTGGAATCTTATTACTATTCAGTCAGATATTCTTATCAATCGATCAGATGAATTCAACCAATACACCATCAACAATGTCCAGAATATCATTCTGGTCCATTCTGTTGATGAATTTGGTAGATGGATCCTTGAGTATGTTATATTTGCTTTGTAGTGCCGTTATTCAGGAGCTTTACTTGCCCTTACTGGTTAGTTCACTACTCGCATTCACCCTTGCAAGTGTGTTCGAAATGAGGTATATGATTTTGATTTATTCTTCACAAATCAATGAAAGAAATATAAACGCCCGTGTGGCTCTTCAAGGTGCTCCATTAGATGATAGGGTCGATGTTGACAACGGAACTATATTACCCACTACTCAAAGACCCGCTACTCAGCAAGAACAGCCACAACCGCAACAACAACAACAACCTCAAGTTGCTGATGATGAACAGGCAATCAGCGGTCAAATATACACCAAATTTTTCTTTGTATTAATTGCATTTACTTTTATCATACTAAACTCCATCATGTGGCCAAGAAAGCCAAGACTAGTTTTTGAATACATCGCTTTGACATTATTGAGTGCTTACTGGTTACCACAAATCTATAGAAATGTTATAAGAGGCTCTAGAAGATCGTTCAAATGGAGATTTATCATCGGGACTTCTATATTGAGATTAGCCCCTATAGCTTATGTTTGCTTGTATGAGGCCAATCCGTTTCACCACCATTATGACGTGACCTTGTTTTTAGTTGTGAGCTCATGGTTAGCTCTACAAATTTTTGTATTATTATTACAAGAATTTTTCGGTCCTAGATTTTTGTTACCAGATCGTTACTTACCAAAATCCTACGATTATCATCCAGTATTGACTGAATTTGATTTAGAAAATGGGTTTGGAATAGAGCATGAAGAGTCACAACCATTGGTGAATCATCATGAAGATGGTAAATGTAAAGTTGATTGTGCCATTTGTATGAATGAAGTTGAATTGCCTATTCAAAAGGATACTACAACTTCTGTCAATCCAGCTAATTTATTATTGAGGAGGTCTTACATGGTCACACCTTGCAGACATATATTCCATACCTCATGTCTTGAAAGTTGGATGAAATACAAATTGCAATGTCCAACATGTAGAAATCCACTACCACCTTTGTAATGATCAGTGTTTTATTTGTTTTTTTTTCAGTTCTTAGTAGGATTTATAGTTCGAGTATAGTTTTAGTTCAGTTTTAAGAGATGATCAATATTCAGCCTATTAGCACAATCAACTGTCAAATTATAGTAGCACCTGCTTTAAACGCCGGCTGAAAAGTCCACGTTATTTAAGAAAAAAAAAATTAATAAATAAACAAAAAGATCAGTCTGAAGTGGAATAAGAACTGGTCATTTACTGGTGCTTTGGAAGAACTTGGAGACATCAGTGAAACATTTGAAAAAAGAGTGATAATGACTATACATAGGTAAGCATATTCCCAAGGATAAAATCAAAAATCATGAGGCATAATAATATTGACAGCTAAATTTCACCGTCAAGACAAGTGAGAGCATGTCTATTTGATATGGATGGACTTCTTATCAACTCAGAGGACGTCTATACCATTGTTTATACAGAGTTGTTAGAAAAATATGGTAAAGGCCCTTTAACTTGGGATGTTAAGTACAAGCTTCAGGGAAGAACAGGAAAGGAAGCTGCTCAAATAGTCATAGATCATTTCAAATTACCATCAGATCTTACACCAGAAGCCATATTGGCATACAACTACAAGAGACAGCTTGAATTATTTCCTCATTGTCAATTCTTGACGGGTGCATTAGAATTGTTGAATTACCTCGTTGCTAGTGGTATAGACTATGGATTGGCCACTTCTTCATCAAGACCAACATTCAAATTGAAAACGGAAAATCTTCAACATGGATTTCAGTTATTCGGGGAAAGAATCGTCACAGGGGACGATGTACCACCGGGGAGAGGGAAGCCTCAACCAGATATTTACTTGAGGTGTTTAGAGAAAATCAACCAAGAAAGGCTGGAACAAGGTAAAGATGAGATCTTGATGGAGGAATGCTTGGTTTTCGAAGACGGGCTCCCAGGAGTTGTTGCTGGGAAAAGCGCTGGTGCTTACGTTATCTGGGTTCCAGACAGGAGAGCGGTTGAAGTGATGGCTCAAGAAGAGTTGGATGTTATTGGAAAAAATCAAGAATATGGAATGATTATTGGCGATTTAAATGAATTGGATAAGGCCAGATTTGGATTATAGACTACTACAAATACAGTTATATACATTTCCCTTGAACTATTACCCATTATCGCTAACTCTATTGGCCTTCATAACTTGTTGTGTGAAGCTCGACTCAATCCAACACACCCCCTACAATGGTAGTGTTCTTCCACATTAAAAAATATCTGTTTTGAAATCTTTCAACACCAAAAAAAGTATAGAAAAAGTTGCCACCAATAACATAAATACATACTTCCCATCTACAACATGTCAATTCCATCAATTGAGGAGGCCAGAAAGGCAGCTCAGAGAAACGACTTTGCAGCAGCTCAGCAAATATACCTTGAGATATTATCTAATTCTCCTTCTGGCTCTAGCGGGCCAAATGAGAAGTTGATCCAATTACAGGAAAGCGCCATAACTGAGGTTGGTGAATTATACAGAGATAACAACAAGGTGGACGAATTAGTAGCATTGGTACCAAGAGTCCAAGAAATTGTTGGTTCAAGCTTCGCCAAATCCAAAACCTCCAAGATCATAAGGTCATTGATTGATTTGTTCAGAACTTTACCAAACGAAAACTCCTTAGATCTTGCCATCCAAGTTACCAAGGACTCTATAGAATGGTCCAAAAGAGAAAAGAGATCCTTTTTGAGACAATCGTTGCAATTAAGATTGGCCACCTTATATTACGAGAAACAACAATTTAACGATTCCTTACCATTAATAAATTCCTTGGTGAGGGAGTATAAAAAATTAGATGATAAATCATCATTGGTCGATGTGCAACTATTGGAAGCAAAAGTATACTTTGCTTTGAGAAACTATGCTAAATCTAGAGCCGCTTTAACTTCAGCAAGAACATCTGCCAATTCTATATACTGTCCATCATCTGTTCAAGCTGAGTTGGATTTGTTGAGTGGTATTTTAAATGCAGAGGATAAAGATTTCGATACTGCTTACTCTTACTTTTACGAAAGTTTTGAAAGTTTCAATTTGTCCACAAAGGAGGAAGATAAACCGATCAAAGTTTTAAAATACATGTTGTTGAGTAAAATCATGTTGAGTCTGATCGATGATGTAAACAACATTTTGAATAACAAAAATGCAGCTAAGTTTGTTCACTCAAGAGAAATCGAAGCAATGAAGCTGGTTGCAAAACTGTATGCAAATAGGTCTTTGAAAGAATTTGAAGATTGCTTAACAAATTTCCAAAAAGAACTTACAAAGGACATTATTATAAGATCTCATTTGAAAGAATTGTATGATTCACTTTTGGAGCAAAATTTGTTAAAATTAATAGAACCATACTCTATTATTGAAATATCTTACATCAGCATTAAAATTGGGTTATCAATTCAAACTGTTGAAGGGAAATTGAGTCAAATGATTTTGGATAATATATTTTATGGTGTTTTGGACCAAGGAAATGGATGGTTGATCATATATGACGAGCCACAAGTTGATGAAAATTATAACTTGGGTTTGGATTTGATTAAACATATGACTTCTTCGGTTGATTTGTTATATGAGAAGGCTTCTGCTTTGAATTAGGAATAGAATATATAATAAGTCAAATTCATTTTTCAAATTTAAATCTATGTACAAGTTTTTAATTTCAATTTTCTTCTAGATTTTCTATCAACTCCTTTGATCTGTCTTCTGTATCCTTTTGCTCAACAGCATCAATGATCTCGTCAAGTCTTTCACCCAACATGCAACCTTCGAGATCATATAGAGTATAACCACATCTATGATCAGTGACTCTGTTTTGAGAGTAATTATAAGTTCTGATCTTGTCGGATCTATCTGCCGATGTCACTTGTGATTTCTTCATTTTCCTCTCATTCTCTAATCTTTCAACCCTTTCTCTTTCCAGTAATCTAGACCTCAATATGGTCAAGGCCTTGGCCTTATTCTTATGCTGTGATCTTTCATCTTGAATCAACACCACTATATTGGTTGGAATATGAGTAATTCTCACTGCAGACTCCGTGGTATTCACATGTTGTCCACCGGATCCACTTGCCCTCATGACATCGATTCTCAACTCTCCTTTCTTGAACTCCCTTTCCAAATTACCACTACCATCTTCTTCAAATTTGGGTAGCACCACCACAGCAGTTGTAGAAGTGTGAGTTCGGCCTTTTGTTTCTGTTTCTGGAATTCTTTGAACCCTGTGAACACCAGCTTCGAATTTTAATCTGTTGTAGGAGAAGGGCTCATTTATCAGTAATGATGCTTCTAAAATACCGGAACCCGATTCATTTTTAGTGATTGATAATAATTCATGCTGCCATTTATGAAGTTGACAATATTTTAAATACATTTGTAACAAATCGTTTGTAAAAATTGTCGCTTCACTACCACCAACACCTGGTCTCAACTCAAGAATGCATTCTTTATCATAGTATTCTTGAGGTGGTAAAAGCTTAGACGAAAGTCTGCTCACAGTCTGTGTCAACATGGGCAAGGAGCTCGTTGACAACTCCTCTAATGCTTCCTCTTTTAAAGATTGATCCGATAACAACTGTAACAATTCGAAGTAGTTCTGTTTCTGCTCCAAATAGTCATTGTATATACCTATAACAGCAGAAAGCTCGGAGAACTTCTTGGAGTCATCAACTTTAAAAGCAGCACCAGAGGACAAACTTGACTCCAACTCTTGAAGCTCAGTTCTCAACAAGTCAGCCCTTTTCAACAAAGCTGGGTGGATATCATGAAGTTTCAAAGAAGAGTCAATATTTGTGGGTATCACAGAATAAGACCTGAAGCTAAACAGAAAGCGCAAGTTCCTCCTGAACCACCCAATTCTCAGTAAACTCATTCCACTTCTTTGATGTGTTTAGTTGATCTTAAATTTTCAATATTTTTTAGCACTTTTTTTTTAGTGATTTTTCAGTTTTGTTACGAGTATTTTACGTCATTTATTGAAGACACTACATATGTGTTTGGATATACTAGTCAAAGTTGAATCATTTAATCATATATGCCTTTATCGAAATTATTGAATGCACTGGTACTTATATCCGATATTGTCAGTAAAACCTCCTTCAAGTTATTTGTCTCCTTTAAAATCAGGTATACTTGATATTGTTCGCTTGAAATGATTATTATCAACTTCTTAAAATCCTTCAACAACTCACTAGTGCCATGAGCCTTTACGATAGAAAGCACTTTGAAAAGTAAAAAGGGCAAGTACAAGGATCTTAACAGCTGATAAAACTCAATGTGTTCGGTGACTTTCGACATGTTGATCAGTAATACAAGCCAATTTTTAATCAACGGATATACTGATTCTATAACTTTCGACAGCAACTTCAATGATGACAACAGGTCTTTACTATTCTCGTACTTGTCAATCAATATAAGCTCATGTATAAGTAATTGATACTGAGATATTTCTTCAATGTAAAGATTAGGTTCATCTTTAATTTCATTTTCATCATTTGCTTCATTATAGAAATCCTCCATGATGTCCTTTTCAATTTTGTATTCATTGACAACCTTTTGCACTTCAAAAGCGTCGTATAATTGAATCAATGACTGGAGTTTACCGTTTATCAAAAATCTTCGAGATAAGGCAATTGTTGATTCCACACAATCCAGCAACATATTTGAATCAAGAAACCAATTGATTGATCCTATCAACTTCAAATCTAATTTTGAAGTATAATTTGTATTAAATTCAATAGATCCTTCATGTTGGTAGTATGGCTCGGTGTCTTCAAAGATTCTAGCAACCGTCTTTTTCAAAATATCCTCTAACGGAAGTTCTAAAGTTCTCATATGTTTCAACTGATTAATTCTGTCATCCCTATCGATAATAATCGTCGACAAGAAGAAAGAGTAGTTTTCAACAATTTCTGAATGAGATGGGATATATGAAATGTAAATTGGTATCAACTCATACAATTTGTATAGTGATAACCTTGTTATATAAAGTTTAATCAATTTCACCAAATTTCCATCGCTTATAATATTATCATTTAAAAATTTCATAAATATGATGAAATGAATTAAAATTCTCAATAGATACGATTCTTTGATCAAATTGTTTGTGTTTTTTGTGGATAATGTAGAATCATTTCTGAACTTGTCGTTGGCTAAGACCAACTCATCTAATAAATTGATCGAATTGCTTATTAACTGGTCAACATTGTTAGTTATTATTGAGCCAATTAAAACTCGAATTGAGTGTGAGCTCTGTTTTCTTATCAGCTCTTCAGGTGAGTGTGATAAGTAATTTAATACCTCATTGATAGATTGAAACTTCTTTTCTGGTTTTGAAAGCTTCAAAATTTTACCAAACACCAGTGGGTCCAAGTAGTTTATCAATTGTTTTTCCAAATCGTATTGCAAAACATTATTACTGAGAATCAACAACTGTCTTTCCCAGGATGATGTCAAGTCAAGACCAGCATGATCACCAGATAAGAAGGAGTAAATCGCTCTTTCATATTCACTCAAATTTGGGTTCATGGAGAGCAGATAAACTGCTCTTCTCCAAAGAAGCTTGTTTTTGATTCCAGTAGGCTTTGTACTTTCCATACCCATGGAATCATCTTCATCTTCGTCGTTTTTCAAAGCGGATCCATCGATTTCTGGATCAATATAATCATGAGCTCCCGCTATTATAGAAGCCAACGCCCAATTATTTGTTGACTCGCATAATTCGATTATCTCGTCATGTTTTTCTTCGAGTAACAATTTGAAAACAGCCTTGAAAAACTGCACGTCATTTTTCAGATCCTTCTCATTTATCTTTCGCGAGCGCTTGTTGGCTTGATTATTTCTTAAGGTAGCATCAGGATCTAACGATGAAACCAAATCTGGCTTTTTGAAATTTGATTGTAAATCAATCTTGGTGTTTAACCATTTGGTCGATGGTAAATCTTCTCCAGTCACATCTTGATCATCATCATCATCCAAATTAAAATTATGTATCAACCAATAAGTGACGAAATCCAACTCTCTCAAAGAGGTGTTGCTTTTCATTATTAGATCTTTGATCACCACATGTGAGGTAAATTCATCTATTTTCATGCTTGAATGTTCATTATATTCATCAGAGTAACGAAACCCTATCAAAACTTCTACCAAATTCCAAAACTTTGTTTCTAAAAGCCAATTCTCGGTGACGCCTTTTTCCCCAGCAGAGTCACTCAGACTGTCAGTTGACTCCAAGAGATTCAATAATTCACCTGTAGAAATTTCACGGAAATTCTTGACAATGCTGAAAAGATCTGTAGTCTCAGCGTTTTGTTTAAACTGATACAACGAGTCAGCAAAGGCATTTAGTACGGCTGGATCTTCAACAAGAGTCATTGACAGAGTGCCAGTCCCTAATCCATTTGAGTTCTCAATATCCATAGCGTCAAGAGTCATCTTCTATGTTCTGGCTATCTGTCTCTATCTCTATATATATATCACCTCCTTGTTCTTCTCTACAACATCTCTAAAAGAGAAAATTTTGGTAAACAAAAAAATCCAAAAAAACACTAAAAAAAATTTGATACTACAAAAACTACTCAAGCCGCCAACGGCTTTGGATCGGGAGCCGTCTCCAATTCACCTGTGGAAGGTGGTACGACTCTATTCAAGGACTCTCCTTTGGATCCCCTATGCTGCATTATTGCAGCGGCGTTATCTGCGCCAAACTTGGTTTTCAACTTTTTATAAAACAAACCACAAGCATTACAGATCGATTTGGAACCGTATGGACCTTTACGCCATTCAGGGGTTTCTGTTTCTCCGCAATGTTGACATTGAAAATCTTGGGAAGCAAGTTGTTTAGCCACCCGTTTTTTTCTCTCATTGGCTTTACCGCCAACTCTCTTTGCGTTTTTCCTCATCTTCGTTGACGACTCGCCAATTGTTACTACCACACTATCGAGTTTTGGTTCAAGTTGGTCCAGAGCTAATAAGGTGGAATTACTGTTGGATGGAGAAGCATATGGGACAACTTCTGGAGTGACGTATCTGTCAACGGTCTCCGAGATTGTTGTTACTGGAGATATGGACATTTCTTTTGTCTGTGTTGTATCCTTTTGCCAGAGAGAACTTATCCAATGGAACTGACAAAGCTGTGTTTGGAGCTCTCTAGAAAGAAACGAAAACTCATTTACCGCATTTTCGTTGTACCATGACAAAAAACTTGTCACCTCCACTTTTGTGAAACATGGTGGGGCTGATAGTGATTGGTTGAATGTTGGCATCACCTTCAATATCGAGCTTCCACCATAAGTATTGCTTTTACCTCTCATAGAATTGATAGCGTCTTCAATTGCAAAAATGTTTCTTTTCAAATTGTCCGAAAACATAACTATTTGTTGTAGTTTCAGAGAAAGCTCATATTGATAATCTATTGTGGTGGAAGTGGTAACTTCGGCGAGCATATTGAGGTTATTCCCAGTCTCGGCCATTTCCTTACAATTAGCATCAAAAGGTAATTGCATTCCTTGCATTCCTTCCACCAATGTTGCATTACTAGATACTGATGAAAAATTTGCACGCATTTGAGGGGAACTACTGAGACTTGATGTATTGCTCGGTGATATTTGAACTGGCAATTTGCCATATTGATTCTGACCAGGATGATTCCCAATTGCCAAAGGTGGTAGCTGATATTTCCCTGCAGAGTCTAACCAATACAGTCTCGTTTTGTTTGGAACATCACCGGCACTCATCAGGGGTCTCATATGATAGCAGTTCTCTTCTGGGCTTCTTTGAAAGCCGTTTGGAGTTGTTGACGACATCCTCTACAATGTATTATCACCTAAAGCTAAGGGATCTTGAACTAATAAAGAGTTAAGATTTGCTTTCTGAGTTAATCTGTTGGACATTCTATAAAGGAACTGATCTGAGCCATCTTAATCTTCTGTGCTTTTTGTCCAACGCCACTTTCTGCTACAGCAGAATATGCCTTTTCTGTCATAATATTATGATCTGTTCTCTTTGCATGTAAGTGCTTAAAGAGGTCTCCTAAAATTCGTGCGCACGAGCACAAAATTTGAAAATTTTTTTCTTTTTAAAAAAAAATAAAATTTTTTGTAGATGAGATCTCTTAAGAGAGAGAGTGTGTGAAAGAGACAGATAGAGACGGAGAAGGATAATAGTATAGAGAGCATCATGTCTAATATCGTTGGTATAGAATATAACAGGGTCACCAATATCACATCAACTGATTTTCCTGGTTACACACCTAATACCGCTGAGGACTACTCATGGAATTTGGAGAAATTCAAGAAATCATTTGAAATCAACATTTCATTCATTACAGATAGAACTGCAAATTTTGATTTGATAAATATAGACACGTCAATTGCCAATGCTTTCAGAAGGATAATGATTTCTGAAGTTCCGTCAGTGGCTGCTGAAAATGTATACGTCTTCAATAACACCTCTGTTATTCACGATGAAGTTTTAGCTCATAGAATAGGGTTGGTTCCATTGAAAGTGGATCCTGATTTATTGACGTGGGTCGACCCTTCTATAGATGACGCGGATAAATTCACCGATGAAAACACCATTGTATTGAGTTTGGACATATCTTGCTCAAGAAATGCACACCCACAAAAGAATAATAATGATCCAAATAATTTATACAGAAGCTCAAATGTTTATGCAAGAGATTTGAAATTTTTACCACAAGGAAGACAAATGGAGATATTCAAGGACAGCCCCGTTGTTCCAGCTGATCCAGATATCTTGTTGGCAAAATTGAGACCTAATCAAGAAATTTCATTGAGAGCTCATTGTGTTTTGGGTATTGGAGCTGATCATGCCAAGTTTTCACCTGTATCAACAGCATCTTATAGATTGATGCCAGTTATTGATATATTGAACCCAATCACAGGGGATGATGCTAAAAAATTTCAGAAATGTTTTCCTTCTGGAGTCATTGGAATCAATGAAAATGGAGAGGCTTATGTCGAGGATCTGAGAAAGGATACCGTTTCAAGGGAAGTATTAAGACACAAGGAATTTGAAGGAAAGGTCAAACTTGGTAGAAAGAGAGATCATTTCATTTTCAACGTTGAAAGCACAGGTGCTATGTCACCAGAAGAGATTTTCTTCAAAAGTGTTCGTGTCTTGAAGAACAAAGCATCATATTTGAAGAATTGTCCTATTGGAAATTTGTAATGTATAGGAGGATTATAGCGAGAAACTTCGAAAAGTCATAAGGTTTTAAATTTTGAACTCAAGTTGTGTTCTTGTCAATGTAGTTGTAGTAATATGCAAAAATATGGGGTTATTGTAGTTTCCTATACAAAATCATCAACGTTAAAACTACTAAATGCTTCAAATCCACCTGGCATACCAAGCGTTCCTGTATCACTTCTATCATCCGAAGAAGCCGGTGTGGTGGTGTCAACTTCTCTTTTAAACTCTCTGGCTTGTTTGAGTAACAGTATTGGACTGATTTCTATCACCGTTGTATTTCCAGAATACCCATCATAAATTTCCTCCTGTTGTGGCTCATCATTCCCTGGTGTGACATCATCCAGCACCAATCCTTCGTTCTTCAAGCACGTGATGAAATATAAACTTGAATGAGCAATGAATATAAGAACATCATTTATCAATATGAACATTTTATAAAAAAACCAATTGCCAAACTTCTTTTCTCCAATTATTTGTAAGGTCCAACCACCATGAGAAAAATCTGAAATGCTGGACTTGTCAGCTACATTTAAAGTGAACATCAAATGAAATATTATTATAACGAGGTTCACCACTATTAGCATCTGCAATATAGATTTGCTAATTAATTTTTTTATATTGGTTGACATTGTCCTTAGATCGGTTGATGTCTTTGGAAATGGCCTGGTTATAATGAACTGTTGGGAAATCCTTACGGCGAAATCCAACAAGGATAAAGTATTTAGGTAACTTATTATTATCAATATGAATGATATAGTTCCCAAATTTCTGATTAAATCCGTGTTAAAGTACTGCGTCCTCTTTTTCAAAATATGACTATCATTGAGCTTTAGCTCCTTTGAAAGGACAGGCTCAACATTTCCCGTAACCGAATCCATTGTCGTGAGTAAGCGTTTCTTCCTGTCGTTTGTAGGCCACACTGATTTGATGATATTTATTTTGGTTTAGAGTTTGTTAAGCGCTATTACTACACACACTCACAAAAACTCAAATTGATAAAACGGACACTACAAAAATTGGGAGCGTTCATCAGATATGATGAAATACATATTGATTGACTATACACCAGTAACTGAATCTATGTTTCATTTCCAGTCAGCAGATTTAATCAAGTCACCACCTAATCTATATATCTCCGAAATAACAGCATCCTTGTTCAATACGACCTGAGTGTCATCGTCTTCCAGAGGCTTGAAATTAAAACCAAGATCCACTTTGAATTTTTTAGTTGTTAAAAATGTCGGAACGAATATTCCAGTAACAACATTTTCGCTTCCGTTCTTAGATAAACCGGTAAATTTTTGAGTTCCAAAGATGATGGAAATGCCAAATTTCTTGTTCAACTCTTGGAAAAATTTCAAAACTGGATCAAACTTGAAATCTTCTGGATAACCTGATAAATTAACGAGATTCTTGAAAGAATTTGGCGGTAAGATTCCGGACAGTGTATCCAATTTGTAAGGTAATGACAATTTCAAAACGAAATCAAAATCATTGAGGGCAGGTTTGAATAATAATTTGACCATCTCTTCATTAATACCATTTGTATTGAAAAGATTAATGGCAACTTTTGTCAATGCCGTTAATCTTGATGCCATTGGCAATTGAATACCGGAGGACCATATAATTCCTGAATTATCATCCTTAGAAGCAACGAAAAATTGTAATTTGAAACCAGATGGATCTTGTTTCCTAAGACTTTCGAAATTTGAATTCATTAATTGGTAAGCTTGCACGGTTATCCTATCTGAAAGTTTATTCATCAATTGGTCATTTTCCACTTCATCTGTCTTTGAGATATCAAGTATCAAAGGATCATCTCTCCAGTTCCAAGAACTGATAAATTCCAAGATCCTCAAAAATGCAGCTTCAACACTGGCAGGAACAGAATATGGGGCAGGATCGACAAATACTTTCAATGCGATCAATTCAATCAATTCTTCAGAAAAATGCTGCAACAATAATTGGGAATCTAACCATCTTTTAAATAAGCGCACGGAGGAAGAATATAGTTGGAAATGATGTGACATTATAGTTATTGATCTATGGTGTTTGATTGATGCAATGTACATTTGATTAAATTTCAAATAGATATCTTTGGCAATTGATTTCTCCTTCTCATTAGCATTTTTGATAGCTCTTAAATATAACAATTCATCTCTTTCAGTCAAGACTTTGATTTTAAATCCATATCCTTCTGGGGTCAACACGTTTAAAGAGACAATGCAGTCAACAAAAGGAACGGAATGATCCTTAGTTAGCATTGTCTTATATTCGGTTTGTTGTTGAAATAATTCATTGATCTTCAACAAGAATGCAGTTTTAGTTTTTTCCAATGCAATTAATTCATCTGGCCAATTGTTTGAAGTTTCAAATTGTAGTATTACATCGTTGAAGAAATCTGGATTTGAGACAGCAAACGGCACAGGTTGTAAAACTGAAGTATATCTTAATGCAGGAGAAACAGGAGAGATTGCCTTGACGCTCAATGGTAAACCAGTAAAGCTGGATATTGTCTTAGTCATTGCTTCGAATGATGATTTCAAAGCTTGGAATGATTGTATGGAAAGAACGGATTGCTTTGAAGCGGATGGAAGTAATGGCTGTGGTAAGAGGGATTGGAAATTTTCAATGTTTGAACTAAAGACTAAATCTTTATTATTTTCAAGCAAATGTTTTTTGCAGATGTATGATATAATGTCAATGATGACAGGATGAGTTGCAGTATTTTCCCAAATGCAACAATGCTGAATGGTTCCATCTTTAAATCTTCTCAAAGATGATTTACTACCCCAAAAATGTCTAAACAGTACACCAGCGTCTTCATCATCGTTGTTAGGACCTTTAGTGACCAATTTTTCACACTCTGAAGCATTTAAAAAGAGACCAACAACAATCTCTGTGTTCTCTATACTATTTGTAGGTTTCCTCTTTGTGACATTGAAAGTTTGTGTTTGTGTTGATAACTTAATAGAGATTTCCTTGACTCTGTCAGTTAACGCTTTTTTCAATATTTTATAGATTTTGTTTTTTATGTAATGTTCAAAGCTCAAAAATGAAATTTTCTCCAATGCACCAAATTCTTGTGTATCCGCAAACTGAGAAAGTGGCATCTTTAAAACCACATCATATTTGAGATTATCATTATTCAAGCTCTTCAAAAAGATTGGATCAAATCTGTCACGAACAACATCGTTTAACAAGACTAACGTTTCATTGGACATCTTTCTCAAAATCTCGTAGGAAGATCTAGTCATCTTCCATAAAATATTTATTTTAGAGTTCTTATCAAAAATAGTTGGGGAATTAGAATTGGATTCTTTGTATATGGAATTAGATTCGCCAATCAACGAGCTGAACGACAAATAACCCGTTTCAGACAAGTCTTGAGTTGCCAAGTACTTGACCGTACCTTTGAACAATTGATAGGACGAGAATCCATGTAATAAGATTTTGTTCCCATTGACACCACCACCTTGTAATAAAGCACTCATTAATATGGCAAACTCGAAATGACCAAAACCTCCATTATGGAAATTAGAATCAAATCCTCTTTGAGATAACCATAATTTTCCCAACACACAAGCATCCCTGAACAGTTCAGCTGACTTCTTTGTTGTGTAAAGATATTTCAAATAATATTCGTATGCTGTTGAAGACAATATTGAAGAGTTGTAAAGTGGTGTAGGAGGTAATTCAACATCTTCAGCTGGTGTTTGAACTCTGATACAATTTTTATCAGGGATCAATTTTTTGCTATCAAATATACCAAATGGGAATCCAACAAGTATATTGATTGATAATTTGGTCTTTGTAAATATCAAATCATCCTCTTTCTTTGTATTGACACTTTCAATCTTTAATATAGGACACAAAAAATCACCATTTAAATATTCATATGATATCTTTATAGGGAAATGATTCCTCTTTGATAAAAGTGTCAAGTGTTCACAGATGTAACTCAAGTAGAAAGCTCTCTTGTATAAAGCTCTGTAATTCAAATAATCTTTGGCTTGAAATAATGATTTTGGCATGGTAAGCGCAATATCAATTGACATCCCTTCTGGAACATGTATTCCAGTTTTTAAGCCAAAACTCCCCACAAGGGATACTTGCTCTGGCTGTATGAAGGAGAATTTATAGTTGACTTTGGTTGGTTTTGGATCAGGGAAGGGTATTGATATTTTGGATTTTGCAAAAACATGTTCAGCTTCATCTAAAGTTAACTCCCCTGTCTCTGGTATTTGTTGAATGAGGTCATATAACCTATGCAAAGCCTTTTCAGCCAAAGTGATGTGAGTTTCTTTCAATTTTAACTCCTTGATCAATTCATCGATCTGTAACTTGAAAATATTCGACTTGAATAATTCAGCAGTTTCTCTCAGGACTTGCACGTCATGAGCCGACAACAGTTTCCTCTGTTTTTTAGTTTGGTGTTGTAATGGTTGCACAGAAACCTCTGTAGCTTCGGAAGTCCCATCTCCCGAGGATTCTTCCAGTATGCTACTCATGCTGTTTTTTGAAACGTCCGCAGAAACCACTTGATCAGATGAAGTCTCATCTTCAACTCTAACTCTTTTGGACATTATCAATATTCAACAAGCTTGGTATTATGACAAAGAGCAACGGCTAATATTGAAACAAAAAAGGAGAAAAAGTGGTTCAACAAGTCTTGGTATATACAAGTTAATTCAACACTTTAAACTTCCAACTTATGTATATATCCTGCCTCTGTGTGTGTTTTTTTTTTCTTTAACTTTTCTTTACAAATTTTTTTTTGTTTGTGATTTTTTTTTTTGGCTTTGGAGTTTTTTGTGTGCGGTGGGCGACCCAATTGGGGCGGATTGTGTGTGGAAGACACGACTAAAACCCTTTTGTGCTGAGCTTAACGCCTGTGTTCTACTCGGAGCAGAGTTCATTGGCGAGGGGGTGGTGTAAAGTTTGGTGCTGGCAGTTGGTAAGAGAGGTTTAAAGATTTTGCAAAGCTAGAGGTAAATGAGGAGTGCTTGGTGTTTCATCTTTTTATCTGATTGCAACAATTACATCTTTCCGAGCCATTTTCCTGGACTAACTCCTATAATATGAGAACTTTTGGAATCGTGCAGAGTAATATCAACAGGACGGACGCAATGGCTTTGGAAAGCCTAACTATGCAGCTCAGAGGCTCATCAGTTCTTCCTATTCGACTTGAACCCCAAAGACCGTAAACGTTGTTCTGCTAGCAGAGTTATAACTATTCTTGACCTGTTGCTGAAAGAGCGACCCTTGTCCTACCTCAGTTTCACTGTTTGTGCCTGAGAGCTGATATGACTCTAGCTTTAAGGTAAATTGCCCATATATAAGCACTAGACACCATCCCGTCAAGTACTGAGATCGGTCTCGCCCCGTCTCTGGAGGTGAAAAAACGGTGTAACGATGTATGATCGCGATGTCTCTTCAAGGAAAATCAATTTTTTTCCTTTTTGTTCAAAATCTTTTTGCCTTTGTTGGTAACTAACTAATTGTCATATAAATTAAGTACCCAGTATTGACAAATGTTTGTAAAGGGGTTGACTTATAGGTCGAACAGATATGTGTTGAGTCCAACATTGAGACCCAAGGTTTCTCTGTCCTCAGTAATTTTCAATTATAAGAGATTCAACTCATCCGGAAGTACGCCTCCCTCATCTAATACACCACCTGTTGTCCCAAAGCCGGAGCCAAAGTTGACCATTTGGGAAAAGGTGAAGCATGAAGCTGCTCATTATAGAGATGGAACTAAACTTTTAGGTTTGGAGATTAAAATTTCATCAAAATTGTTGTTCAAGATGGCTACAGGTTATGAATTATCTAGGAGAGAACATAAGCAATTGTACAGAACAATAACGGATATCTTGCGTTTGTTCCCATTTCTGATGTTTGTCATCATACCCTTCCTGGAACTTTTACTTCCAGTTGCCTTGAAATTGTTTCCAAACTTGTTGCCATCTACTTACGAGTCAAAACTTGACAAGGAAAAGAAGGCTAAATTATTGAGAAAGACTAGAACAAGAGTCAGTGAAACTTTGAAAGACGTCAGAGCTAAGGTCAAATTACCATCTAATATTACTGAAGAAGAGTCCAAGTTGTTTCATGATTTCTATTCCAAGTTAAGAACCAAAGAAGAGCAAAATATCAGTAGAGATGAAATCATAAAAGTTGCTAGATTGTTTAAAGACGATTTAGTCTTGGATAATTTGTCAAGATCGGAGCTTGTAGCCATGGCACGTTATATCAACTTGAAGCCATTTGGTACTGATAACATTTTGCGTTATTTGATCAGAAACAAGATGTTGAAAATCAAAGAGGATGATAGAGCTATAAGTTATGAAGGTGTTAACCATTTGACTACCATTGAATTACAATTAGCATGTATGTCACGTGGTATTAGAGTTCACGGTATTTCTCCAACACAATTGCGTGAAGACTTGCAAGTTTGGTTGAAAATGAGATTAGTAGATAAGATTCCATCCACTTTGATCATCCTTTCCTCTGCTTACAATTACGGCACTTCTTCACATACATATAAATCACAATATGAGGCATTAAAGGCTGTCTTAACTGCATTACCACAAGAAATTTATCATGAAACACAATTAAACGTTTCTCCAACTGAAGAAATTTCTCATAAACAACGTCTTGAAGTCATCAAAGAACAAGAAAACATGATTAAATCTGAAAACCAAAGAAGTCCCGAAATCCCGGTTAGGGATAGCAAGAGCTTAGATGACGATCCAGTTGAAACAGAACAACAACAAAAAAAAGAAGAAGAAGAAGCCAAAAGGGCCCAAACTGATGCGGAACCAAAAAAATAAAAAAGGTATTAACTTGTATTTAGAACATTTTAAAAGGTATATGACAAAACATTATTACTTATGACCAATATCATTTCATTTTCATTCATTTTTAACTTACTTACCAATTATAACCTTTGAAGATTTCCTTCATTGATTCCAACTCCTTGTCTGTGACCCCGTTTCCAACGTAATATCTAGTTCTTCTTTCGACATCGAACTTGTCTAATTTCAAAATACCACCAATAACCCGACGACCAAATAGATCTCCACGAGGCCATGTTTCCTCTTCGATAATATGGCCTATACCACCTTCAAGATTAAGCCAAAGGTGGAAAAATGGAGCTTCCTTTGAAATCAAATTGTCATAAGGTTTTTGTCGCGTGTCAATGATGATCTTGTGTTGTTGATCCAAGTCATTGGACTCCTCAATGATTGCACTTTGAAAATACTCAAATATCAGAGTGTCATCAATTGATAACGGTATTGGAATAGCCATTATCGAACAATGTTGATTGATTCCGTTACTCATCTCGTAAAAAATCACCTTCTTGTTAAGCTTATCATAGTAAAACTTTGACAAGCAAATCTTTATTCTTTGAAATTCATGCCTTTCTTCATTGTCGAATTCCAAAGAATTGGAATAGTGCGATTTAGGGAAAATCATTAATGATCTTTCGATAATAGCGGGATGTGGTGCAAGAGCCAATACAAAAGCTTCAGTTTGATGTAGCACCGGTACTGGTTTGTTATTTTCAGGGCAGAGATAACATTTTGAAAGTTGATGGTTGAGCGCTCTCAAATTTGACAAATCACCTGTGGCCTTCAACTTACCATTTTTAAGGTTATCTGCCAATGACGAGATCTTCTCGTCTTGCTCATCCAAGTCGACGGAAAATTTGGTATCCTTCATGATCGCTTTTACTGATTGTTTAATGAATTCTTTGTTATTTTTTGTTAATCTCTCTTCTCTCATCATAGCTGCTGTCGAGTCAATGTCTTGTACCTCAGCAAGACTCGTAGAACCTTGTAAAGAAAGCTGTTGTTCCATCCTCTTATAGTCTTCTTCCAACTTGGGATAATCCAGAGATTTTTGAAGTTTGGCTCTCAATACTTTAGCTCTCATTTCATTGAGATCAGATTGTTGCAAAACTGATTTAACCTCTTCTTTGTGTTTTTCAGGCTCTGTTTCGTCAAATTCTCTCTGATGATAGAAGAATCCGGTGGGCTTGTACTTTAAAACATGTTTGGGATCCTTTCTCTGTTCCATTTCCCTCTGTTCTTCTCTGGCAATGTCAAAATCTAACAAATTTCCATATCTCTCCAAAGCCACGATTTCTGGAGGTTTCCCTGTCTCTTGTGCAGTTTTGTAAAGCTTTTTGAGTTTCATCATACGCCAAGACGATCCTGAGTCACCAAACTCATACGAGATATCATACTGGTCTTTCAATTGTGGTTTTAGTGATGAAACAACTGGCAAATTATCAATTGGGTCTGGACTCTTACCCTCTATCAGATCCTCTTTGGTATATTTATCACTTGATTCTTTGTTAATATGAGGATCATATACATTACCGGGAGTCAACATCCATTCATCTCTTACTCGAACTTTGGGATCATCAGCTTCCACAAAGTCATATTCATCTAAACAGAACTTAGGATCCTTTGACTCTTCCTTGGGCACAACAACAGCCTGCTTCTTAAATTTAGTAATATCCGGAGCCTCCAGTTTCCTCTTTGTGGAGCCTTTGAATTTCAACTTGGTTGGTTTGGTAGACATTTTTAGTTAATTTGTGCATAAACCATTTCAATTGTTATTTTGTGCTTTTTTTTCGCTTTTTCATAATTTTTATCATTTCGCTTTCAGAGTATTTAAAGCTCTTATCTACAAGGAAATACAAAGGCGTTATACGAGATTTTGAATATGGCACGGTGGCGGGAGTTTCTTTCGAAGGTGAAATGCCTGAATGGTTACAAAAAAAGCTAGAGTAGTAATGAAACTGTCTTGTTATCATCAAATAAAGAGTGAAGGGGTGAAGATATCGCAAGACCCAAGTCAGTGCTAGGGTAATTGAGCTCGGTAAAATCAAAAGTTCACTGATCAATGAAGAAAGGAGTGTGATGTTGGGATCATTTGGAATCACTCTCTGAATTGTTGTCCTGATGTATACAACTCTTTTGAAAAGAGTATGTGCGATGAGCTTCTTCTCCTTGGGCAAAAAAATTAAAAATTAAAGTGAAAAAAAAAAAAAAAAAAAAATTAGAAGAAAATGTAAAATTTGTAAAACTGTATAATAGATAGATCAAGTTGATAATGTCTCAAGATGTGCGCTCTATCAAGATGCCTGGCTCATTGCTAGACCAGATAAAACAGAAAGAAGATAAAGGTGACTATGACACTGATAAGAGATACTCCTACAAGCTGGAAAATAAGAAGAATAAAAAAAGAAAATTGACAGAGTTGGGAAGAAAAGAGAAGAGAAAGGAAGAGAGGAAATCAAAGAAATTAAAAGGGAAAGCTTTGCCTTTGCCACAGAAGAAGAATGGAACTGCGAAGTCTGGATCCAAAGAGAAAAATTCGAGATCGCACAATGCAGAGTCGGATGATGGTGAGAATGACATGGATGAAGATGGGACTTGGGCAGCTTTGAAAGCGCTCAAACAGAAGAAGAACAAGAATAATAATAATAATAATAATAGAGATGACACCCCAATGGAAATAAATTTGAACGAGAGTGACGAAGATGAGTTTTCTGGTTTGTCAGATGATGAAGAACAGAACCAACCTCAGACAGTCGAAGATACTATGGCAGCATTAAAGGCTTTGAAGGGAAAAAAGTCGAAAACAAGTGGTGATAAGCTGCCCAAAAAATTGAAGCAAAAAGATCAAAGCGTCGAGGATACAATGGCTCAATTGAAAGCTTTGAAGGCTGGAAAGATGAAGGGCAAAAATAATACCTCAAAAGTGCTGAAACCAGAAAAGACAATCAATCTCAAGACAGCTCTGATGAGAGAAGACGAAGCTCAAATGGAATTTTATGCTAAAAAATTAGGGATGTCCAAAAAGGATAAACTTAGAGATGAAGGTGATGGGCTAGACTCCTTGTTAGACGGCTTAGACTTTGATTTTGATTCTGAGAAGGATATTTCAGATGATGATGATGATGATGAGGATGAAGAAGTTGCAAAGATCACATATTCAGATGATGAAATCAACTCTTCAGATTTCGATGATGATGATGACTTGGACTCTGCAGATGAAAAGGAATTGAAACTGCTAGAAAGTGTTGATTCAGAATCCGAAGAAAGTAAGACTGCTTCAGGCTCAGACATGGATGTTACATCCGAATCTGATTTTGATGATGAAGAAGAAGACCATGAAAAGAAAACGGAAAAGGAGAATCCATATGCTGCACCAACAAATGAATCAACAAGGTATGTACCTCCGGCATTGCGTCGTAGGATGCAAGAGGAATCCAATCTGCAAGAAGGGAATGAAACAGAAGAAGTTAAAAGGTTGAAAAAATCCATAAATAGCTCTTTGAATAAGCTTTCGGAGGCTAATTTTATCAGTATTGTGAATAATGAGTTGAATCAACTTTATTATGATCACCCAAGACAAGTGGTCACGGAGGCCTTAACAGAACGTATTATCCACAATATAAAGTCATCTTCAAGGTTGTTGGATTCATTTGTTATTGTATACTCTGGGGTGATTAGTGCTTTTTACAGATTACAAGGTGTCGAATTTGCTGCGTACTTGATTCAAAAGTTTGTTGAAACATTGCAGGAATACATCAACAACAGCAAAGATTCAAGCGGGAAAGAATTAACCAATCTCATTTCTTTGTTTGGTTTTGTTTATAACATGAATATCTTCTCGTCGAATTTGATTTTTGACATCATCAAAATGTTATGTGAAAATATTGACGAGGTGAAAATTGAGATGTTGTTGAAATTGGTGATGATCTCAGGTCAAAAAATGAGACATGAAGATCCTACATCTTTGAAAGATATCATCACACTAGCAAGTAAATCCATTAATGGAATTGAAAGTTCATCTTTGAA
Source organism: Nakazawaea ernobii (assembly GCA_030567655.1). NCBI lineage: Eukaryota > Fungi > Ascomycota > Pichiomycetes > Alaninales > Pachysolenaceae > Nakazawaea > Nakazawaea ernobii. Next base: position 59,442 of record JAJLSN010000239.1, read on the forward strand.
TGCGAGGGCAAAATTCTTGTTAGAAACCTTGCAGAATGTTAAAAATAATAAGTTTAGAAACAATGATCAAACTGAAAATAATGCCAAAATTATTACATCGTTAAAGAAACAACTTCAAAATTTGTCAAAACTTGCTGCTGATCCGATTCAAGTTACCCTAAATGATATTAGAGATATCAAAACAAAGGGAAAATGGTGGTTAGTCGGCTCTGCTTGGAAAGGGCACGAGTCCAAAAAACTTCAAGTTAATGAAGATGTTATGAGTGATATTTTGGATTCTGCGGAACCTAATTGGAGTGAATTAGCTGATTTCTACAGAATGAACACTTCTGTTAGAAAGGCCGTGTTTATTGCAATCATGTCAAGTGAAGGTTTTGAAGAAGCAGCTTTGAAGATTCTGAAATTGGGGTTGAAGGGAAAACAAAAACATGAAGTACCGAAAATTTTATTGATTTGTTGTTCAATTGAACCTCATTATAATCCATTTTATGGCTACGTTGCGAAGGAGTTTTGTACCGATCATGATATGAGAAAGGCATTTCAATTCAATCTCTGGGATTTGATTAAGGAATTTGAAGGGACAGACGGTGACGATTCTGATAGTGACGATGAAGGAGGTTTAGGTAAATTGACATCAGCTTCCAATTCTGGTGTTGATGAAGAGTCCAATTTGAAAAAAATATTGAGTTTGGGAAAATTGTACGGTTTCTTGATGGGTCATAGTTCGTTACCCTTGACCGTATTAAAGACTGTTAATTTTGTCACAGCCACTCAGGATACCAAATTATTTTTAGAAATTGCATTAGTGACATTTTTGGATAACGTTGGGAAATTATCTGAAATTTCCGTGTTTGGAACCGGTTCTAAAAAGACAAAGGTGGAAGACATGAAGTTTGATGATAAGAAATTACTTGAAAAGATACCAAAAGGCCAACCTGTCTTGTTAAGGGGTTTACAATATTTCTTACAACAGAACGTGAAGGCTAGTGAGTTTATCACTGGAAGAAGACAAACAAGAAGAGTAGAATGGGGATGTGATACCTTGTGTGATGTAATTGATGAGTTCTTGAATAGCAATAATCAAGATTGATCTGTGATATACCCATCTCTTTCTCCTGATGTATAAAGCATATCATATAGTAATAAGCATATATTTTTGCCGTGTCAGCAACATAGTTAGTGTAAGGTGGTGAAAATGGCAGATTTATCTTGTAAATTTTTTTTTCAACGAAAAAAAAAACCAGATGAAAATCAATTGTAGGGCGAGGTTTAAAAAGAGATATCAACTTATTTAAAACAGTACAATTATGGTCAAATTAACTCAAATCGAAGACGAAAATAACGGACAAACCTTCCCATCAGAAGAAACTAACTCATTTGCCAAAGAAGAAGAATACCTTTCATCTTCTGACGAAGAAGAAGAAGACTCTGACGAGGAATTTGATGAAGATGAGACTTTGTTGGATAGATTGGTTGCTTTGAAAGATATCATACCACCAAAACAAAGAGACACTATTACATCATTAAATTCATCAATCAGATCTACAACCGCATCATTTTTGAGCAAGACTGGTTCATTGTTGTGGGTTTTAACATCATCAGCTTTGTTATTAGGTGTACCATTATCTTTGAGTATTTTAAGTGAACAACAAATGATTGAAATGGAAAAGGAAATGACATTACAACAATCATCTCTAGAATTGTTAGCACCAGGATCTGATTCCGCTTTCCAAGAATCTAAGCCAGCTGCTGCTTAAAGGGGTTAAATTTTATGAATTATTTTCAAATCCATCATTTTTTCTCCTTTAAAATGCTGGTTTTATGTTTTGATGCATGTATGTTGAAATACAATTGTCTTATTCGGTACATTGACGCTTTTCATTTGGATCATGTCGATCATTTGCTTATGTGTAATCATGTAAATAACTTTTTTTATGTATAGTATGGAGCAACAATTGATACAAAAACTTAGTTATTGTAAGATTTCGTAAAATGGTTGATTCTATATATATCTATTTATAAGCTCTATGTACATCAACCTACAATTCCTTACCAATCTTTGGATGTTTAATGGATAATGCATAAATGTCCAAATAAGTTGTTATTTCATAAATGATTTCAGTCACAAACATTCCGTATATACCGAGACTGAGACCAAAACCAGCGTATAATACTGGACCCAAGACAAAGTCATAGCTAAATCCGAAACCATCTACTAAAAGCTTGACAAATATAATTTCACCAATTGGGATGAGCATTGGTGGGTTTATGAGTGGGAATTCCTGCAAGGTCAAGTGACCGATGATGATTCTTCCAACGGCGAAAGCACTGCTAAATGCAATGGTTAAAAAAAGTGGGAGTCCATAGCTCGGTAATATCTCTGGGAAGATCAACAATTCCAAAAACACAGTAAAATAAAAGGCGAAGAATGGAATCAAACCTTTGAGAGCCTCGGCTTGCTTTTTCTTTGGTATGGCTTTGTTGACATTTTGCCTTGCTGTGTCGATATTGAAATACAAACCGAATGCTCCCCATGCCATGAAAAGCTCGGTTACTCTAACTGGGAAATGTTCGGAAAATCCAATTGAAGACAAGTTCAATTCGAAAACTTGCTTATGCCATATTTGAGGGCCATGAAACCCAGTTGCTAAAAACGCTCCAATTATCATAAGTATCCCTTCTACGGGACCGCTGAAGACACTTAAATACAAGATATGTGTATAGTATTCTTCCCATGTGGATAAATAAAAGTTACAAAGAGTAGCAAATTGAGCAATGAATAAGTACCAGCCCCAACCCAATTGGAATACTGAGCCAAAGATCAAACAACTCAATGAAGTGTTAACTGCATCAACACAATGGTCAAACAATTCACCCAATGGACCACTTTGCCCTGTTTTCCTCGCTTGTATTCCATCACAAGCATCAAAGGTTTGGTACAAAAATAAACCTAAACCATAACTCAGATAACACCATCCGGGACTGGTCTTGTTGAAATAAGGATCTTGGTAGAACACTACTATCAAATTCAAAAAAATGAATCCGAATCCTAACAATGTCACCACGTTAGGTGCTAACCATGATGGAAAGATATTGACAAATTTATTCCAAAATGGTTTCAAAACTAATTTAGTGATGATTGATTTATCGTCACTTTGATACTTGTACTTTTTCAAGTTACTCAAGTCTTTATGAGGAATAAAGATACCCATTCTTCACCCAATTGAATATATTGAACAATTTGACTAGACCTATGGAATTGCATGTGTTTTGTTTTTTCAAATTTCTAGAAAATTGTTGGATGGAAATTTGAGTTGATCTGAACGACTTTTTCAGGCATATGCGAAGAAGAAAACAGATTTGAAGAGTATCCGAATTACTAATAACGTTTACAATTCATAATACATAGAGACAAGATGTCTGGCGGCCCTGAGGAGAAAACCCCAGAAGTCGGTCCTACTGGGAGAAAAATAGTGTATGGAAAGGATGGGAAACCGTAAGTAAGACTGCAAGTTCACCCATTTTTTTTTCTGGATAAGATACTAACTAAACTGCTCAGGTGTCGTACTTGTAACTCTTTGTTAGATTTCAAGCTGGTATCACACTCTGCCAAAAAGGGATCTTCTTCCACCGCCGCTGCTCCTGCCATTGCTGCTACTACTGTTGCTACAGTGGCTTCATCTACAGAAAGCAAGGAATGTCCCCCAGATGTAAATGAATTGGGTAGATCATCTTGGACTTTGTTGCATTCAATTGCCGCCACTTATCCTCTTCTGCCCTCACGTGAGCAACAAGAAGATATGACAACTTTTATACGAATTTTCAGTAAGATATACCCTTGTTGGTTTTGTGCCGAGGATTTTTCAAAATATATTACAAAGAGTAAACCTCGTGTGCAAACCCAAGAAGAGTTTGGTAAATGGTTGTGTGATGCTCATAATGAAGTTAATATTAAATTGGGTAAACCTGAGTTTGATTGTAACTTATGGAAACAGAGATGGAAAGACGGTTGGGACGATGGTTCATGTGACTAATGCTTCTATGTATATATGTGTATGCGTGTGAAATTACGTATAAAATAAATCTTGTATAAAATGAAAAGTGATATTGATTCTCAAATTAAACTATACATATTGACTGAAATTCAAAGGAACGGAGGACCCTCTACCACTTGGGTAAAGTTTTTCTCTGCCACTGAATTTTCTTGGTTTGGGAATATCATTAGCATTAACAAATTTAAATCTACTATCATCAATCTTGATAGCACTCAGACCATTATTTTTAGCAGATGTGCTCGAAGCTCCTATAGTATACAGAGAAGCATCAATATGACGTAAGTTCGCTCCTGCCAGTAAAGCAGATTCATCCACGGTAGACTCTTCTTGATGGTTGCGATGGTTTCCGAACAATCTAAACTTATTGTGTGCTGCAGAACCGTTCGATGATGCAGTTCCATGCCTTGTAATTCCATTGTGAGAAGGCAGGCTTGGTGATGGCGCTCCTGACGACGAGGGAGGTGGTGGTGGTGGTGGCAGCTTGTGAGAATGTGATGAGGAAACAGTTGGTGCAATGGAAGGTTCATATTCATCTTCTGCAGAAGGAAGTGGAGGTGCCATTGATGGAAGAGGCGGGGCTGCCGGTGCAGGAGGCTTAATCTCGTTATGCATTTGAGATGCCATGAATGGTGAAGGAACTGAATTTGCTGGTGGCATTGGAGGCATTGGAGGAGCACTGCTTTGTGGAACCGGAGGGACACTTGATGTGGGTAAGGAAGGCGGCTTCGGAGCAGAAGAAATTTTGGGTACTGAAATATTTTTTTTCAGTTCTGCAGGGGCCACTTTTGGTGGTGAGTGAGTTTGGGCATTAGAGCCATCAACAACAAATGACTCGTCCCTCCTTGCATTTATTTCAGCTAAGAATGGTAGCCCACCACCAGGTACTGCTGGTGCCACCGATGTAGAAGTGGAAGCCAGAGGTTTCTTTGGAAGAGAATTTGTCCCACTAGGTAAAGGAGGAGCCGGTGGAGTGGACATGCTGGGTAATGGAGGTGGAGGTGATGCTGATGAAGCAGGTTTTGAAGGTGCTGAGGTATTTGGTAATGGGGGAGGTGGTGGAGCTGACATAGTTGGTAACGGAGGCAGTGCTGGTGCCGACAATGCAGGTTTGGAAGGAGTAAATGTACTTGGTAATGGAGGTGGTGCTGGTGCCGATGATGCAGGTTTCGATGGAGCTAACATGCTTGGTAATGAAGGAGGAGCAGCAGATGGTAATGATGGAGCACTTTGTTTTGGAATTGAAGGTTGCAGCGATGTCTTGGGAACATTAGACTCGTCCACAACATACGAATCATTTCTTCTTGCGTTGATTTCTGCCAAAAATGGTAACCCACCTGATGGTAACCCACCTGATGGTAAAGCCGGAGCCTTCAGAGCAGTATTGGAGCTCGCTGATGTTAAATTCCCACCTGCTGGAGGTGGTGGTGGAGGTGGTGGAGGTGCAACATTAGGCTGAGATGAAATGCTATTTGGTAATGGTGGCAGCTTTGGCGTTGATGACAGTGGTAATGGAGGTGGTGGAGGTGCTGATGATGCCGGTTTTGAAGGAGCTGACATGTTTGGTAATGGAGGTGGTGCTGGTGCCGACATACTTGGTAATGGAGGAGGTGCTGGTGCCAATGATGCAGGTTTGGAAGGATTTAGCATACTTGGTAATGAAGGTGGAGGAGGTGCTGCTGAAGATGCGGGTTTGGGAGGAGCTGACATGTTTGGAATGGGAGGAACTGGAGGTGCTGACAAATTTGGTATTGGAGGAGCATTGCTTGGCGTCTCATGCTTTTTGGAAGGTCTAGAAGATGGTATCGAGGGTATCGATGTATTCTGCTCAATATGACTGTTTCTGTTAGGCCTTGAAGAAGGAATTGACGGAGCTGGGGGCAGCGATGGAAGCAGCGAAGCCGGCAGCGAAGCCGGCAGTTGTCCTCTATGCTTTAATTTTGGCATTCCACCAGCAAAAATATCACCAAGTTGAGGTACGGGAGGTGCCCCTGATGGAGTATTGTTACTATTGGTAGTTGATGTGGTGTTGGGTCTTGTAGAAGGAATTGAAGGAGCAGATGGTAACCCCATTGGCATGCCCATTGAAGAAGATGATGATGGTGATGAGCTGACTTGTGGCTTACTTCTGTCATCGGTGACTGTATGTTTCAAGCTTTTACCCTTTTGGATCGACTTGAGCAAAGCATCTCTTCCTTGCATAGCACTAGGAGGAGGCCGTGTTGGCGTACTAGTTGGACCACCCATTGCTGGTGGTGGTGGAGGTGGTGGGGGAGGAGGGGGAGGAGCCATTGTGGATTATATATTGCAGGCTCAGATATGATGACGAGCTGAATGAATGCCAATATTTCTTTGTGTTCTGGGTGTTCTCTTCGATACCACAGCAGAATTAATTCCAATTGGCAAAAAAAAGGCATAGAACCTAAATCATTCGCACTAGATCCGGGTAACAGTCCATATACTTCGGAAGGTTAAAACTTTTTATTTTTTCTTCAAGTTCAAATAGAAAAAAACTTTCTTCACTTCATAAATGATATTATTATGAAAGGTTGTAGTTGAAAAAGAATACTACACAGGTTATCTAGATAGCTTATAGAGATAGTCATTTCTTTCTAAATAGTTTCACCTGTTTCTTTCAAATATCATTCACTGGCCTCTTCGAAGATCCTTACACCTTTTCTACGTGGTATAATGATTCAAAGCGAGGCCTAGATCGAAGTTCTTCATGCTTGTCTTGAGTCGAAAAATGCAAAACATTTTTCATAATAACACAGTGATGGTTATATAAATCATCGCTCAGATTTAGACTGATACATTTACTTATATCTTTACAACCTTTTCCAATTCTTTTAAAATCTCTAAAATCAAAATTAAATCTAATTTCCGTTGATTTTGTTTTAAATCGCACAAACTATTTAGCAAACAACAGTATTTTCCAAATCAAACTTCAGGGTGACGCAATAAGTTAGCATACTGGCCTGTGAACATTTTTTATGCAATGCTTATCTATCTTGTCAAATTAGCAGCTGGCCCTCTACCTCAAAATACAAAATTTGGTTCAGCTTTAATTTTTACGTGAAGGGAAATGTTCTCGGCTTTGATCTCATAGGTACGTGACTGAAATTAACCTAGCTTAGTTTATTAAATTTGAAGTGGGCAGATTGCGATTCAAGTGATTTAAAGAAGTGGAAGTGAGTAAACTTTAAAACTTAATGCTTAATTATTTTTTTACAAGTTATATAAATCGTAAATAAACAATCTATCTGCAAAACAAATTATTGCCGACATGAATGTTGCTTTTGAATCTAGATCAAAAACTCCATTTACATATATCCATTAGGATATTTGTAATATAACGAATTAAAACCGATTGCCTTTCCAAAAAGGCTGCATTGAATTTCGTTTAAGTATTAGCAAATTACGAACAAGTAGTTGATGAAAGTGAGGGATATGAAATTAGCGATGATATCTATTGAAACAACATAAGCACTGAAAGTATAATAAGTTGCCTTTTATTGCAATCTCATAGCCATCTTGCATGAAATTCATAATTTAACAACCTCACAGTGTCGAGAGTTCTCCGCCTTAGATAGTATCTGATAGATTATATCTGATAGATTATATCTTGTAGATTACATCTCGTACAACATTACTCTACCTTTTTTTAAAAATGTTAGGAAACATCACTGGCTTACCAGCTCCCTTATGTGTTAATTCCACTTCTTCATCCTGTGTTTTTGAAAGCGAGTTGAAGGGAACAGCCGACATAGACGATCATGGTTTGTTTTATTGGGCTTTGCATGATTGCGCATATTGGCGAAAGATCAAAAAAAAAAAAAATATGTCAAAGAAAACGCAAAGCCGTAACTAACTAAGCATTTAACCTCAGTAGCACAATATTATCGATAGTAGAATGAACTCAACATTTCAGGAGCCTAGGATCATTGAATGATCTACAAGTAAAGATTTCCACTCTTCTGCTGCCTTTTTCAAAGCTAAATTGAAACCAGCATCACGATCTTGAAGTAAATTAAAAATTGAGACGTTGTACTCCACAAAATAGGAAACTTTAACGGAATATACCGAAATAAACTCAAACCGTAAATGTTTATATCATGCAACCTATTAATATGGAAATTTCAAGGAAATGATCATGAAAGTTAATAAATTCAGCTCATTTAATAAATATATATGTCCAGACATATATATCTTCAGTTATCTCTTTTGAGTTCGTACCCTAAATTTTGGTTATAATTCATATCCAGATTCTAGTATCAAATTAATTCTCAGATGTTCTTGAAAATGGAAAATGATGGAAATAAAGGTGATAATAAAACAAAGTTGCCGTCTTTCAACCAATTGATACTAGATTTCGATCCTCAAAATCAACCCAGGGGCGTTAATTCACAATCGTACCCCCAACAATATAGGGAAGTGAGGCATCAACAGAATCAACAACAACAACAGCAACAACAATTACAAGAAAGGCATCCACGGATCACAATGGAAGGACCTTTCAATAATAATTATACAATAGAGGTCAAAGAGCCAAGTAGACCGTTTATTTTCCCATTACAACAACAACAACAACAACAACCGCCCAATGCTTATCCATTGATGGATAATTATAATCAACCATCAACTAATTTTCCAACACTGAATGACGCAAGAGACATTTATACTCGTCCTAGGATACATGAAAATCTGTTCCACCGTCGAAATTCTTCAAGTCAAACTTTCCCGCCTCATTCACATAGATATTCGATTTCATCTCAGGAGTCTTTCCATCACAGAAAAGATAGCAGTCTGAATTCATTGGCATCGATGGGAATTTACAGCAATCCTTCAAGCTCCAATAATTTTGTTCCGCCTAAAGAGATAAAGAATGAAGTTGATTTGTTGTTCAAGATTGAAAAATTGTTGGAATCCATCAAGTTGTTACTGGGAGTTGGTAAGGATATTGAAGCAGATTTAATTCAAAATTCTGAGCAATATGATTTCAAAAGAAGTGATTTGGTCAAGTTCAACTATAGGCATAATGGAAGTGATGCTTACATTAGCTTTGAATCGTTGAAACAATTTTTGAACAACATTCCTGAACAATTGTTGACAACTATTATAGCTGATTGTGATAATGTTAGCGGAACGTTGAAATCTTGGAACACATTGAGAAAAGCCTCTTCATCGAACCTGTTGTTTTACAACAAGACAGCTTCAACTAGAAGATCTCCCAAGAGGAAAAGCGGTGATGATATTTCCCCGAAGCAGAACAGGAAAATCCAACCACAAGAGACTGCAGCTGCCTCCTCGTCAAAAGACAGTGAGACAATATTCATTGAAATGGACCAAAATGCAGTACCCAAATCGGCTTCAACTTCATCAGTGCCGATGAAAAAAGCGAAGAACTTAAAACAGAAACCAAAGCAGTTAGGACTCAATGAAGAATTGAGTATTACTAGAAAATCAGTCTGTGTGCAATGCGGTGAAACAGATACACTCGAATGGAGACGCGGTCCTTACGGAGTTCGGACTCTATGTAATGCGTGTGGTTTGTTCCATGGCAAATTAATCAAGAAGTTGGGTGTTGAAGAGGCCGCTCGGATTATGTTTGAGAGACGAAACAATGGGCAAGGTTCTGATAGGCGGATCTCTACAGAAGAAGAGGGTTAAGCTGCCGGTTTTATGTGTTTCTGAAAGAATGCTCTTCTGAAAGAATACGAACATTCTTCCCATTTCTAACTTTTTATTCCCACAACCATGTAAGTAACAGTAGTTTTCTTAATTAATTGATTATTCGTATTTGATGTGGAGGAAATTTTCCGAAATAATAAACCCGCAAAAAAGCAGATAATTAAAAAGTTTTTTATATTCCGAAGTAGAAGTAACATCGTAGGAAAATCAAACAGAAAGGCTGCACCACATTGCATGTGAATAACGTATACATATTAACAACCAATCAATGCTTCTATAAAAGTCCCAATTAGTCAAAAGAAAACATAGGATGCTTTTTTTTGCGCCTCTTTAGTTTTTAGTTTCAAGAAGGGCACCATCACCGTCACCGTCACGTAGCAATTATTCCGGTTCTGACGCCTCTCTAATGTGAAACAACCCGAGAAAAAAAATGGAGAAAATGGAGAAATTGGATCAACGGGGACTACAAACCATGATTAACATACTATTCTCTCGGTCTTTTCAGACCAAATCAAACTTGTTGAAAAGGTTACACGGCCAAGGTTCATGTCGGATATGTATGCCTTAATCAGCAGGTTTGAATTGCAAATGAAACGGTGGATCTGTAGGGTGGTATCCCGATAAGGCGAGTGTTCAAAAGGGGAACCCCGGAATAATTCCATGATTGTTTGTTGCATGATCACAAAATTTTCCTACTTCCAAATTCTCTTGGCTTTTTTGAACCTATTTTCATGAAATTTGTGGGTTAATAATTATTATATAGTAAAAAATCCACCAAAGTATAACGATTTGTGTTTTCACCTCAAATATACCTTGAATAAAAGAATAATCATCAACTTCAAGATTTCATCATGTACGTACCAAGTACATCAGATGCGAGGGTGAAGAAGCCACCTCAGGTGTTTACCAGTAAGGCTCGGGTGGAAGTTATAAATAATCTATCAAATACGATCAGCGATAATAATGCAACGTCTCACACCAATTTTAGTGAAGCGAGTGACATAAACAAGATAAAACTGAGAACAACTGCTTTACTACCATCATTCTTCAGCAGGTCAGACAAGGAGAAAAATGATAAGGAGAACAAACAACTATCCCCATCACCAACAAACCAGAGTTCAAATGCTTCATCTTTAAGATCAAGCGTGTACACGTCGCTGTTACCGAGTTACAAACAGTTAACCTCACCAATAACGAGAACCATGACGAATAATTCAACGGTGTCATCATCGTCTGGTTCCATTTTTTCATCCATTTCATCTTTGAAATCGATTTCAACTGCAAATACAGCTACATCTTGGGAAACGCCAGAAAAAGTGTCGTTGCCATCAATTAGTAATATATTGAAGAGCAATTACAATAATAACGATAATGAAAACAACAAAAGCAATAATAATGATAATAATAATAATAATGATAGTAATAATAATGATAATGATGATAATGAAACGTATAATGATATCAAGGATAAAAATTTAGAGGTGCCGCCTTCACATAAATTTAGAGGCGAAGCAACAACCAAGGAAGAGCTCAAATTCATAAGTTTGGAAAAGGCAATCAGCGACATTAAGGATTACAATTCGCTATTTCATAATAATATAGGTTATGAAGTCTTTACGCAATTAAATGAAGCCATTGCAGAAATTTTAAAAATTGATAATTTACAATTAATTGATTGGAATTTGAATTTGATAAGGTGTTCATTGATTGTAAGTGAATTACCACCAGCATGGAATAATCAGACTCCGGAAATCACTGTCAATGGGAATAGGAGATATAAGATTCAGGATGGATTCCAAAGTGAATTGGTCAAATTGATTGCATCATATAGACGCCAACAGAAAAATTACTTGCCAACAAGTGATATCAATTTTAAAAAATTTATCAAGAATGTGATGCAAAATAGGTTTTTGGTTTTTGAAAAAAAATTGGATCAAAACAATGTAGTTATCAAATTTAACAAAAATATTAAGGAGGAAGTTATAAGGATACAATTGTTACCTGAAGTTTGTACCGAGGATGAATTTATTGAATTCTTGATCCAATCGGATTTGTTCAAGGAGTTTAATTTGGAAATGGATTTCAAAAGAAAAGTGGCAACAGTTTCCGTTAAACAAAGTAAATTTTTACAAACATTAAAGTCTACTGGTAAAGATGAATTATCATATCCATACAAGATTTTATCTTTGAGAAATTATTTTTTGAATTTGCTTGTTGCCTCACAAACATTATTTGAGTTCCATTATACCGTCAATGAATTATTGGGAAAGGAAAACAAAGATAACACCATTTCGGATCAAGAATCTAAATGGTTATGGGATAATATAAGGGAAAGAAATTTTAAAAAAATTGAAATATTCGATAGGTTTTACTGAAAGAACGGGATTTTTTCATCATGGTGCAAAATAAATAGTTTAGGTATCTTCAATCTATACTTTTGAACTTAGAATTTTCTTCTCATCATTTGTTGCTTCTTGTAATCCTTCTTTTTCCCACTGGTCTTTGTCTCTTGTATCTCATTATATCTTCTCTTGAAATACTTCTTTGTATCATCGTCCACCAATAACTCATTGATTATAGATGTACCCTTCTGCCTTCTTGTCATATTTTTAGAATAATTATCGTTATTTATTTCTCCAATTTGGAAAAACTTGGGCTGCACCCATTTCTGTTTCTTATAATGTCTCTTTGGATCCAATACGTCTCTTTTGGATAACACCAATAAATCATTCTTCACCTCTTTAGTAACTTCAATCTTTGGCATGTTGAACCAGTCCTTTCCCGCATCTTGATCTTTCTCCACCTTGACTTTCACAGCTATTGGATCATTTATTATCTCCCTTGATGCTGATATCTCGGGTGTATCACTCTTAAAAGATTTAGAATCCAATGATGATGACAACTTGGGAAGTTTCTTGAGAGACTCCTTGATTTTTTCAAAATCTGTCACTTCTTCCTTTGGTTGTTTCCCATTTAACGTTGATATTTCTTTTTGTAAGACGTTGAACAAGTCATCTAATGACTTATCGTTGGCTTTATTGGTGGTCATTCTGATTTATAGTAAGTCCTGGAGGTGTTAATAGTATATTGTTTAACTACAATGTCATCTCCTTCTCTATACTGAATTTTTTTTTTTTTTTGTCTCTGGCAAAATTTTTTTTGCAGATCGAAAGAAGGAATTCAGAGGCTGTGTGTGGTTTGTTCTGTTAAGCAGTAGTAAAAGAGGGAAGGGTTTAGTTCTAACAATACACATTTCAAGTAAAATAAACAAGCAATAAGGGCATTGATTAATGATATCACGACAAGCAGCCCAATGCATACTTTTGGAAGCCAAGGAAAAAGAATACGCCCACACAAACTGGACTTTTGAAGCACAATCTATTTGGCATGCAATTCAAGGGGGCAAGCAACAAGAGCAATCTTTCGTCCACTGAAAGCAACTAAAACACTCAATATCTCAAAATCTAAAATGTAGTTAGTATTGTTTGTCCTCGATGAGTTAAATTGGTTAAAATTGTTACTTACCACGTATAATGCGTGTATGATACCAGGGATATAACCCAAGATGGTTAAAAGCAAATTGATCCAAAATGGACTGGTAATTCCCACTTCTAAGAATACACCGACTGGGGGCAAGATGATTGCGAAAAAAATTTTAATGATATCTGAACAAGTGAAAGCCATTGTCGTAAGGTTGAGATTGTAATGATTGTAGTATAACTTGTTACTTGAAAATAAGGAATATCAAAAGGAATTGAGTGAGAATTTATAGCAATTTTTTGATAGCAACAAAGCAAAAGAAAACACAAATGAATTCGTTATTATTATCTCCTTGTGTTTATGAAAATCACAGATTTGAATTGTCTCGTCAGCCTTGCGTTGCCTTTCTTTCAGGGGAATTGCTATTTCGCACAACAACCACAACAACAACAGATTAGAGATTGACGAATGACTGTGGAAGAAGCAAGTTCGCTAATTTAAAGTACAAAGTATAGTATTGCTTCCGAAGTGAGAGCACTTTTTCTTGGTTCTTATTATTGCCGCTTTGAACTTTTAAAAAAGTTTCAGCAACATTGTTTATCTAGGGTGCAAATGAATTATCTGAAGCTCAAGATATGAAGAAGGGTACCGATATGTCGACCCAATCTCGAATCAACAAGTATATTTATGATGATAAGAACAGCCGAATTTCATAAATCTATATATATACTTATGTCAAATCTGTTTTTCGTTATTTGATTGTTTGTATTAGTATGTTAGTTAGTTAAATTTGTAAACGCAGAAATTAAACCAAGTCCTCATCCAATCTTGCAGCTGGGTTAGTCTCGATGAAATCCAAACTGACCTTATGACCCAACAACTCTCTTATATTGGAGACCCCGTATTTGATCATAGTTGGTCTTTCCAAGGATAATCCCCATCCCAAGACTCTCAAATTTGGTGGTAAACCCATACTTTCCAACATTTCAGGTCTGAACATACCAGAGTTACCAATTTCTACCCATTTACCCAAACCAGAATGGAATGCAAAGATTTCCAATGATGGTTCAGTGTATGGGTTATAAGCAGGTTTAAATCTTAAACCATGTACACCCATCTTTTCAAAGAAATCTTCCATAAATTTGATCAAATCACCCAAGGTTAAATTGTAATCAGCCAAGACACCTTCAACTTGGTGGAACTCAGCTAAATGTGTCAGATCTACAGCCTCATTTCTGAAAACACGATCTATGGAGAATAATCTTGCCGGTCTTGGATTCAGGGCAAGATCTTTCAACATCTTGGATGATATGGCTGTAGTATGTGTTCTTAAAACCATTCTCAAAGATTCATCTTCACTCCATGGGTATCTATAACCAATTGAACCATATGCACCTTCTTCATGAACTTTCTTTATATTATCCCAGTATTTTAAATCTTCTGGTTTCTTTGCCTTGACAGGGTCTTTCAAGTAGAAAGTATCTTGCAAATCTCTTGCAGGATGCTGTTGTGGAACAAATAATGTATCGAAATTCCAGAACCCAGTTTCAACATATTGATTAGATGGCATTTCAGTGAAACCCATTGCAAAGAAAATTTGTCTAAACTCTTCTCTAACTTTCATCAATGGATGTAATGCACCTGATGGAGGTAAGGCACCTTCAGAGTTGAAATTATATGGTTTGAAGTCGGCATCCTTCCATGAACCAGAAGTGATCATTTCACTGGTTAAATCTGTTTCTAATTGTTTGATTGCTAAGGCGAAATTGACATTCTTAGTTATCTTGTATGATACAATTTTATTCAACGTGATCAATTTTCTTTTTTTCAAATCTTGTATCGATTTCTTATCACTCAAAGTTCCCGTCTTGGAAATTTCAGATAATTCTATAGATGTGTCATCTTTTGGCAACTCTTCTTTTGAAAAGTTGGATACTAATGTATCCCCATTCTTACTCAACCATTTATTTTTAAATGCTCTTGCTTGTCCAATGGATCCATTCTTTCCCAAGACTTTACCAACTTCAAAGATTTTCAAACCTTCAACTTGGGAAGTGATCAAATCCAAAAGCCTGTACTCATATGAACCATTTTTCAATATGTCTTTACCTTCAGCAGTTAAGGTATAAGTCTCTTTTTCTAAAGTATCATATTTGATCATTGATCTTGCCAATAAAGAGTCTAAAGCACCCTTTATTGTGGTTGAGTCAACTCCTGGAAAAGCTTCCAAAGAGTTTTCAATAACACCATCACTGGCATCGACCACTTTCAATATGTTCAATTGAAGATCAGACATCTTAGTACCAAGATAAACAGTTGTGTTCTATACCAATGCTTCTACGTTTAAATTTTTTCTCTTGTTCGTCTTTTTTTCAACTTTTTTTTTTCCTTCTCTCTCTCTGTACAAATGAGTCTTTCAAGATAATGACACAGGGTAAATGACAGACAACTTGGAAATGAGAAAAATGTTCAGCAGTAGGAGATTGTTGTTTGCTAAACAAACGGATAATATCACTTCCAAAACTCATCAATCGAACAATATGTCTGCAACTGATGTGATACCGGACTCAGAGGGCACATACATGAATACACAGCTCAACAAGGAGCAACTCTTGGCTCATTTGAAAGAAGACTTAGCTAAATATGAAATGGTGCTAAAGAGTAATGATACATTGCGTGACGATCAATTGGTGGAGTTATTTAATTTATCGAGTCTCAACAACTTGGAGTTGCTTTCAGAGATTAAAAGACTCACAAACAATAAATTTAACGCGGTGATAGATATTGAAAATAGGAGTTCAGAGCAATTGGTAGAATTGGAAAATGAGTTATCAGAGTATCTATCTAAATTGGGAGCTTTACAAACACGAATGGATGCAAAATTAGAGAATTTGGTGTCCGAAAGAGATAATTTATTTGTGAAATGCCAACTCTTGCTTGATCAATTAGAGTGATATATGTGAGTGAAGCCTGTTCTAGCGCTTATTGTTACAAAGTGGGGTTTAGTTTTTTTTTTTTTTTCATGATAAATAATTAATGGGTTGACGATATATGGTATTTATAAATTCGGGTTCAACTTGAACTGAGAAGGTACAACTTCCTAAATTTTTTTTCGTAGGTCTTGATGGCAGCGAGTGAAAACCATTAATCAAATGGAGCCAAAAACCATCAAAAGCATACTATGACCAAAAACAACAACCACTTGTGGTATAAATTAAAAGATTGATTAAAATGATGAATAAACATCATTCATGAAGTGAAAAGAAATAAATACAAAATACCGGACCAAACAGAAGAAAAGACAATAAACACAAAAACATTTAAACTCCAAAGACATGACACATGAATACAAAGTAATGAAGGTATCACAACTCCTTTTTCAGCTTTTCATCTCTTTCAAAGTTATCACCTGTACATTTATAGTTGATGAAATTCTTGTAACCTTTGTTAGTTTTCTTAGTTCCCTTTATGAATTTCGATATCTTCTTATTGTTGTATTCTCTGATGAAATTGTTATTGACTTTTGGAGTAGCAGCCTTGGAAACATAAGAAGATTTTTGCAACTTTGTGAATTCTTCTTCTGAAAGCTTCGTTTCACGTTTCAATGGAGATACTGTTCTTCTGCCATAGTCATTTCCTACATAAAATGGGTTGTATGAACCACCAACAGAACTTGATCTTATTATTGAACTGTTAGCAACCTCGTTCAAGGACTTATGTGAATCAGTTTTAGAACGCGACCTCAACAATGTGGATTGTTGTATATTCGAGTTTATCAAAAATGGTGATTTAATTTCAAAAGATTGGTCGGGCGTCAATGGAAGTTTTACCTCATCTGCCTGATTGTTGTAATTGATGTCATCAAAGTATGAGTTGCTGTTCAACCACATTGGTTCACTATCAAAATTTTCAAATAACTTTTGATGTTGGCTAAAAAACTCTTCAGTAGGCGTTATTAGCAGCGATTCAGGTTCAATTTGTTGTGCTTGAATTATCTGGTTTTGTAAGAATAAGAGATTCAAAAACTCTTGGTTTGCTTCTAAGTCAACTGGTGCAATGTCTGGCAATGCATTGTTGAATTCATACGACGTGGTATCTTCTTGGTATTGAAATGCTGGTTGTAACTGTTGTGCATATTGAAGGACATCAGCAGTTCCGTATATGTTTGTGTCGAAGTAAAGTTGTTCCATTATTGCGTTGTTGATTATGATATTAAAAGTCAATCTTTGAATAGTTAGAAACTTTGAAGAGGAGGGAAGCTACTTATATAAGCCATATCACGTCTTTAAAGATGCAAATAACAAAACAGCGATAGAAAAGAAAGCAAAGCAATATTATTGAGTACTTTCCCCTATACAAGATTTAAAAAGAAACTGAGAGAGATACGATCTGCATGCGGGTCAGATATTTTAATCTGTGCGCTTACTGTAAGTATAGTTTCTTTTTCAGCAGCAGCGCCCTTTTTTCATGTACTTGCGCGTCAAAGTTCCGAGATGAAGTGACCCACTCGACTGATTAAGCGTAATTTAGCTCTCTATATACTCCGTATTGCAGGAATCTCAACCCACCTCCGGAAAATGAAGACAATACATCTGTTGTTCTCATTTCTCAGTTGCACTTTTTTTTGCTGTACCCAATGCTCAAATCAGCCCTCAACAGTCATTCTTCGAGCTCATAGTCTCAGAAAAATTGCTAGCGGGCTGTTTCCGCACTTGCGAATTTCTTTGACGAGATAGGATTTGCAAGCAGATGGCGCGTGATATGCGAGACAAGAAATGGATAGAAAATCAAATTCCTGTTTTTGACTATGCATAATTCAATTTCTGCGACGAAGAATTTGTTGCAAGTACTTCTTGTTAGGGAACACTCCCCCAAGCCTTTTTGCACTAACTCTACCATCGTACGATGCTGCGACAGTTTTGGGGATGTTTTCGCAGTCTAGTCGTAAATCACTCTACTACAGTAATCTTTGAAGTTCTAGCTTTGAATTGACATCCTCGGTGCGTAAGTAACTCTTGATATTAGTGTGAAGGATTGACGTTGCGACGCCTCTAAAATGCTTGTGGTACTATTTTATTTTGCCACGTCTAATTGTTAATCATTTATTGAAAGCGCGCTGCTCCTTATCACTACAGTCAATTATTCAATAAGATCGCTGAACAATCAATCGTGTAACAAAAAAAAAAAAATACTACATAAAGTTTTAGGTTCTGGAGTAGATCTAATGCAGATCTCTTGTTGATCTATAGCTCAAAGCTCCAGCGATAGCCAAAGATTTACATAGTTTTGTTTAATATTCTAGCGGGCTCACGTATATACTCCAGCGGTCCAATAAAATATGCTGTAGATCAGTTACAATATTCAAAAGATATCACTATCTCATGTCACGTCCTTCTATTGTAATCTTAATCTATAAGGATTTTCCTGAGGATTCATCATAAAGCTATCATTTTTGAAAATCGTTGCTTGTTTTCCAATTGAGAAACTTTCTTCGCCCGTTTCAGCTCAAGCTCTAGATGTTCTAAACTTGAATACTTAAAGAGCACTTCGTTATATTCAAATAATATACCTTTGCCAAATATACGGACTCCGTCTTAGCAGCTAAAGGAATGAGCAATATTCTCAAGTGAATATTGCTAGTTTTTGAAATAGCATCACTAGGCAAACCTTAACTCTCCCTCTTTTTCTTTTGTTTGGAGCGGAACATATTAGGTATACCAGCAACTACAGCAGAACATCCAACATAGAATAGATGATCTGCAAATTTGACTGTATCAGGCAGCTTCCTGTTTGTGCAAGTTTTTTCCTACTTCTGCGTACGCAGTAGTTTCTATTTTTGTGCAGGAAAACTGGTCCATTTCTGCACCATCTTTCCAAAAAGAAACCACATCTTAACAGAAAAGGCAATATCAAAATTATACACTTTACGAGTAAAAATTGCTAGAGAAAAAAAGATTCTCTCTCAAGGAAAAAATTTTGACGTCTCGGGTGGGACTGCCCTGTAACACAGGTTAAAACGTTCCACCTGGCGAAAGACGTCGCATCGAATAGCTCAAAGAATGGCAAACAGTACCAACCTGGTAAGTCCATTTGAGATGGATGAAATTTTCATATCTTCAAATGAATCATGCTTTTCTGAAACAGTTTTCTAAGCTTTTTTGTAGTCAGATGCTGTTGGAGAAAATACAAGAACGTAGCTCAATATCTTCCTAGTTAAGGAAATATTACCAACGCGAATACAAAAATTCAAAACAAACAGAAATTTAAGTATGGGTGACAATAACACTGTCTACATGGACGATGGCGAGTCCCTCATGTTTCATTCAGAATCTATTACACCAATTTTTCAGGAGTGTGTGTGTTACATTTCTTGTTAAATGAAGAAAGAAGGAAAATTGAGATTCTTTGAAGAAGAATCGTCTATACATCGAAAGAAATGAAGGTATGAAGATAGCTGGAGTTTACAGATGCAATAATTACTTTTAGATTGGGTTTGATGTAGTTTCTTTAAACTTTTAGTTTTTTTGCTTTTTCTTACATTAAAAAAAACATCTGACCACATTAGATTGAGAAATGTTAATGCCCATATATGCATTAACATGCATAAAACAAGATGAGGTTTAAAATTTTGGTTCATCTGATTTGAGGCTTTTCTTAACTGATTTAGTAGATAAAACTCTAATGTAACTTCGAAAAGGTATTTTATTATTAACAAAGCCAGCCATAACATCTTTTTTATTGAAATATTATACATTTTCAAAAACGCTACAATCTCTCAGTGAACAAAAAGCAAATAAAAGAAAAGTTGAAAGCATAGAAGAATTGTGCGAAGGATTTAGGAAACCGTTGGGATGTTGGTTCTGCATACTGAAAAGTTATACTGGCCTAGCATAAAATACTTTTACAAGCAAAGTTTTTCTATAAGAAGTATTACAGAGCTTCTTCTTTGGTTACCACAAGATATGACTACAAGGTGGATATCTTGACACATTCTTAGAGTCATCTTTAAGCTTGTCTTAGAAAAACCTTTCAATTTTTTCGGCTTTAAAGGCTAAAAGCAGCAGTTGTAAAATAAACTTTAAGGTTGTAATGCTCTGATAATTAATGTAATTTTTGACAGAACTTCTTTTGACTATAGGGGATCTTTTTTTTTTTTTTTTTTTTTTTAAAATGGGATTTGAGAACAAGCGTGCTGCTCCTATACATTGAACATCCACGAACAATAGTATCTTCTTCTTTTTAGTATTCACTCACCAAGGCACTATTGTTTTATATTCACAATTACTTGGTTGGTATATAGAAGCGCTCGCCGGGATATCTAACCTCGAGCTTAATATTTTTTTCAATGTTATTCTCAAAAAATATTTTATGTGCCGAAAGTAGCCTTTTTGCCCATAGAAGCTCGCGTTCCAGCCTTCTACGATTCTTTAACATTATTTACTCTTAAAGCAGCCATTCACAGTCCTTTCGGAATTAAAAACAGCCACAAAAAGTAGATTATTGTTTCAGGAATTATATTATTGAATAAGTTCTACTTTCAAGAAGTTAATGGGTTAGGATCTTTAGCAACAATCAGATGGTGAGATATAAGTTAACTAATTAAGTATGTATTTTTCAGAAGCAAAGGCAAGTTCTATGCGCATCAAGTATGCAAGAATCTGACAAATGTAAGAGAAATTTAAAATTGTAAATGCATGCAGTTGCAGCTAACGTATGATCACTTTTTGAACAACGGAAAACTTTGTGCACATAATTTTTTGCTTTCTTATTGTGTTTGATGAAAATAGAAGCTGCTAGTAACTACTTGAGTAAACTGATATTCAAAAGATATTACAGCTCTAACTCAAAAAAAACAATCAATAACATTAGACACACACAAACAAGCTAAAAATCTAGCCCTCTCGCATATGATGTTAGAATTTTTGTAGATGTTTCACCCAATATGAGCACAGCTCGAGACAACCTGCTCATTTTTTTAAGGTCTTTTAAAGTTCACTGCAGCGAACGTGATTAACAGTGAATAATTATTATACACGTAAACTTTATAAACTAACTTGCTGAAGTATCAATTACCGAGACCATAGATTAGATGGATTCCAAGAGCTAAACCACTGAATGCCAGTCAGATGACCGGGAGCTCTTCCAAGTGAGATCTGCGCAGTCCTAGAGGTACACGGAAACTCAAAATTCGGTCTAATTTGTTTGCTATAAAATTCCCATCACAATAAACCAACTTGCTCGAAAACCTTCTGCGTCTTATCCAAACTTTCGAGCTTTTTCAAATCTTCTTCAGTCCCAAATCTTTCTTGTTTGAAGAATATAGTTGGGACCCATTTTCTTCCTGCAATTTGAGTAAATGCTTTTTCCAACTCTTCAGCCTCTTTTTGGTTTTCAAATTTGTCAAACTCCAATATTTTGATTTTATCATAAACTCCGTATTTCTTCCAGATGGCGTACGTATAATGACAATCTGGACACCATGATTTGCTTATCATGAGGTAATCATTTGCAGCAATCAAGTCTTTTGCCTTTTGTAAATATGACGCAGACATAATGCTGTAATGTTTTCAATGAAAGTAATCTAATCAATGGATTTGCAGTGGTAGAATCCTTGTTTATATATACGTTAGCGAAAAATTTGTGGGAAGTTAATTAGTTGGCCAAACCACGACAGCCACAACCTTCGAACAGCCCCCGATTGCCTTACACATCGAAGTCCATCGATAGATGGAGCAAGATAGGGAACGCGAGAGAGTAGTAATGGAATCCCAGAAAATGGAGAGTATGACGAAGAGCAAACCCGGAGTAGATAGAGCAGGCCCGCCATTTCAGTCTGATGTGCAAAATATAGTATGTCATTTTTACTCATGTAATAACCATATTGCCTATCAAAGTTAAGGTTTCATGGGACACATGCTCGAAAGTACAATTAACAAGGTAATGTTCAAAGGCAAACGCCTATCATCCTGTGTTTTTTTTACTAACAATACAATAGAACACGAATGGTTTGGTACAGGCCAAATTGAATACGAGCTTAACAGAATAATTCTTGTCAGCATTTACGGTCAGCTTGTACAACCCGATTATCCCACTGACAAAGAAAGTCATATAGAATCGATACATCACTCAAGAGCTTAACGCCATGTAAGGACACCCTGTGTGCCAATAATTCGGATCCGAGAAAAAGTGACGCAGACAGCCCTTGTTTGTTTCATTCCATTTGATAACCCGGCCTGAAGTGTTCCTTCCATTGAGCGAAAGGCGAGAGGAAAAAATAATTAACGGAACTTCATCAAAATAGGTGGTGCAAGTTTAAAAAAACTCCTGTGAAAAGACATTATTAATTGATTTGTTATAATCAGTTACTAACTTTTGAGAATCGTACATTCAAAGGGAAATAAATCTTTCAATCAGATACAATATGTTAAGATCATCATTTGTCCGTCCAATTTCAAAAAATTTGTCATATCAAATTAGAAACTTGGCTGATGCTGCTACCAAGAAACATGATGTTGTCGTCATTGGTGGTGGTCCAGGTGGTTATGTCGCCGCCATTAAAGCTGCTCAGTTAGGTTATGATACTGCCTGTATTGAAAAGAGGGGGGCCTTAGGTGGTACCTGTTTAAATGTTGGTTGTATCCCATCAAAATCATTGTTAAACAACTCACATTTATACCATACCATCCAACATGATTCCAAAAACAGAGGTATCGATGTCAGTGGTGCTACTATCAACATGGAAAATTTCCAAAAGGCAAAGGACACAGCAGTTAAACTGTTAACTGGTGGTGTTGAAATGTTATTGAAGAAAAACAAGGTTAAATATTACAAAGGTAACGGTAAATTCTTAGATGAAAAAACCGTTGAAGTTGACCCAATTGAAGGTGGAGAAGCTGCCGTCTTGTCTGCTGACCACTTCATTGTTGCAACTGGTTCAGAAGTCACCCCATTCCCAGGTATCACTATTGATGAAGAAAGAATCGTCTCATCTACTGGTGCTTTAACTTTAAAAGAAGTTCCAAAGAGATTTGCCGTTATTGGTGGTGGTATCATTGGTTTGGAAATGGGTTCAGTCTACTCAAGATTGGGTTCAGAAGTCACAATTTTGGAATTCCAAGACGCTATTGGTGCTTCTATGGATGGTGAAGTTGCCAAAGCTACTCAAAAATTTTTAACAAAGCAAGGTTTCAAATTCAAATTGGGAGCTAAAGTTGTTTCCGCTGAAAAGAACGGTGACGCCGTCACAATCACCTATGAAGATAAGAAAACCGGAAAGTCTGAATCGTTAGAAGCTGATGTCTTGTTGGTTGCTGTTGGTCGTAGACCATACACTGAAGGTTTAGGTTTGGAGAATGCCGGATTAGAACTTGACAACAAGGGTAGATTAGTCATTGATTCAGAATTCAGATCCAACCAACCACATATCAGAGTCATTGGTGATGTTACATTTGGTCCTATGTTAGCTCATAAGGCTGAAGAAGAAGGTATTGCCGCTGCTGAATATATCAAACATGGTCACGGTCACGTTAACTATGGTAACATTCCATCAGTTATGTACTCACACCCAGAAGTTGCTTGGACCGGTCAAACTGAAGAACAATTGAAAGCTGCTGGTATTAAATATAAGGTTGGTAAATTCCCATTCATTGCTAATTCAAGAGCCAAGACCAACTTGGATACTGAAGGTTTTGTTAAATTTGTTGCTGATGCTGAAACTCAAAGAGTATTGGGTGTCCACATCATTGGTCCAAATGCCGGTGAAATGATCGCTGAAGCTTGTTTGGCTATAGAATATGGTGCTTCAACAGAAGATATCGCTAGAGTATGTCATGCTCATCCAACTTTGTCTGAAGCTTTCAAAGAAGCTGCTTTGGCCACTTTCGATAAGCCAATCAACTTTTAAGTTATAGGTTTTGTTTGTAGATACAATTAAAGAAAAGAAGGAGAGAACTTAAATATATCAAAATAGTAAAATTTATAGTTTCGTTAATTTATTTATTCATCATTATGAATATGATGATTTTCTTGATTCGAAAATACTAAATATCAATTCTTTGTCATTAAATCATCCCCGATCAATGGCTCAAGCAGTATTGGCAAGTTTTCAGCAGCATCACCTAAAAACCCAAAACCAGCAAATTTTTTCTCATCATTGACTTGCTCCAATTCTTCAATGTCGTCGATTTCTGTGTTAAATACAGCAACTTTACCTCCTTGTTGTTTAACCCTATCAATGTAACCAGCCAGAGGCCACACAGAGGCACTGGTGCCGATCACTAGTATTAAATCAACGGGATCATTTTTTATCAAAAATTCATCAACTTTATCAATGACTTTTAAAGGTAAAGGTTCCCCAAACCAAACAACCCCAGGTCGAAGTAATCCTGTCTTACAAGAGGGACATAGCGGCAATTCCAGCTCAGGAATGCTCTTCACAGGAATAAATTCAGGAGACTCTGTAGTATTTTGCTTTGTTGACTTCACACTAAATTCATCTTCGCAATCGGCAAGCGCTGGAGTTAATGGATGTTTGCAATTCTGTCTCTCTTCGAATGAACACAAGAAATTGGTACACTTGAGATCAAATAAGCTCCCATGTAATTGTAAATAGTTCGACATTGGATGTCCCGCTCTCATTGTTAAATTATCAACGTTTTGATCTAAGGTTAAATAGTTGATTTTATTTTGTATTGATATCTTGGACAATTTCGCCAACAGTTTATGACCATTATTCGGTTGGGCATTCAAAGCACAGTGCCGTCTATAAGTATAGAATTGCCATACCAATCCGGGATCAATATCAAAGGCATCTGGAGTTGCCAAGTCAATTGAAGAGAAGTGTTTCCATAAGCCATCTGAACCTCTAAATGTTGCCAAACCTGAGGAAGCACTTAAACCGGCTCCACATAACGCCAATATATTCCGACAACTCAACAAATACTCTTGGAAAGAGGCTAGTCTCTTATCCACCACAACTCGTTGTTTCTTCAAAGGACGTTGCATCTCTATATCATCATCTCTCATCTATCGATCTATTATCTGTTTATCAGCACCAGTAGTAGTGTTCCAAATATCAAGAACCGTGTCTTTTCCCGTTCAAAAATAAAATTGAAAGAGAAAAAGTCAAAGAAAGAAAAAAAACTTCAACACGTTAAAAAGTGTACCAAAAACAATAAACAACTTTTTTTTCCAAAATCTGTCTTGACATCGAGGATCCATCAATCAAACAGGATTATGGCGAAGATAAAGGTTAAAGAGCCTAAACCGGACCAGGCAGAAAGACAATATCTCAATAATGCGTTGAGACCATTGTTTGAGAGAAGTTATGACTTGCAATCTGTTATACCTATCAAATTGGCATTTCATGCTTTACCATTGAGATCTTACACCGATTACTACAAAATAATCAAGAAACCTCAGTCCATGCACAAGATTTCTCAACTGATAAAGAACGCCAGATATGACAATGCCCAAGAATTTGTTGTGGACATGGTACAGATCACATGGAACGCCCGGTTTTATAATGAACTCGGTTCAGATTATTACGAGTCGGCCGTGGTGTTGGATAACTATGTCAAAGATGAGGTGATCCCTGCATTGCAAAGTGATCCGAAAATATTCGGAGGGAGTAAAGTCTCATATCCTTATTTGGGGCCTTTGCCGGGAGAAGAGCCAGCCACTTTTGAATCGCTTACCAATAGTGAGGCAGATAATACTACTGTTAATCAGTATGAAGAGGAACTAGATTTCAAAGAGAAGAAGCCAGAATACAACCCGTATCAAAAAATAGAAACAGATCACGATAACGGTTTGACTGCGTTGTATCGCGAAGTGGAATCACAACAGCAGTATGCGTCACCACTGCCACAACAACAGCAGTATGAACCTATTCCTTCTTTTTCAACACTGTCCATACCACCAAGTGTTTTCAAGGACTATGAACCAACACTTGTCGAAGAAGTGCTTACTTTGGATCAGACAACTGCTATGACGCCAAAACCCTCACCAATTGTGTTGAATACAACGACAGCTTTACCACCTCATCCAAATCAAAGAGAGGTTTTCGAAACATGGAACAAAAGAGGTAAACCTCCTGTAATCGATAAACCACACGAGCAAAGAATCAAAAGTATCATGAGAGTCATGAAGAAACAGAGAAATTCAAGAGGTGAGCCGTTATATTTGCCATTTGAAAGATTACCAAATCAACAAACAAACCCTCAATATTATAGGAAAATTCAAAATCCAATGTGCCTTGAGATAATAAGAACCAAGATAAAACAAAGAAAGTACCCAGATGTTGAATCTTACTTAACAGATTTGTTCTTAGTTATTGAAAATAACAAATTGTATGCATCACAAGCTCCTGATCCTCGCTTGTTGAATGAAGTGATAGAGTTTGAAACCGTTTGTAAAAGACTTATAAGTGAAGAATTAGCAAAGCCAGATTCGGTTTACTTGACAAGCGATGCTCATGGGATGAGAATACCAATTGACTTGTTGGATTATAATGGAAGAAAATACAAGATTGGAGATTGGGTCTTGTTGAGAAATCCAAATGATGAGACAAAGCCTATCCCTGCTCAAATTTTCAGAATTTGGTCTACGCCTGAAGATGGTAACAAACGTTATATTAACGTGTGCTGGTATTACAGACCTGAACAAACCGTTCATAGAGTTGATAGATTGTTTTATGAAAATGAAGTCTTTAAGACGGGTCAATATAGAGATCACTTAGTTCAGGATATATTGGGTCCATGTTATGTCAATTATTTCACAAGATATCAAAGAGGAGAGCCTGCTTTCAAAGTTTTCGGACCAATGTTTGTTTGTGAATTTAGATACTCAGATCATGACAAAAATTTCAACAAGATCAGAACATGGAAGGCTTGTATCCCTGATGAAGTTAGAGAGATTGATGATCCTATTATTCCGTTGCCAAATGGTGGTTTGAGATGGTTTCAAAAATATACGTCACCTTTGATGCACTTATTACCTCAAAATGCGACGATAAATGATCCAATACCAGAACCAATAATTGCATCTTTAAATGCTCCACCTTTGATCGGTGGTGTTTATAAGAGAGGTCCCCTGTTGGATGATGATTTGGGACAATATTTGTCGAGTCCTGCAAGAAATTTGGTTGTTAGAAAGAATATTACACAATTGAACAATATAGGAACAAGAAATGATTCACCGATGCCATCACAACAACATATGCTGATGCAGTCACAAGCACAAGCCAGTCCACCAATTGGTAATAATAACAACAGGCAGTTTACTCCTCAGTTCAATTATGTTCCACAGTTTACACAAAATGCTCAAACTTCGCAACAGAACACAGCAACACCAAGTCCTTTATCGCAGCAAATTTCAACAGTCCCACAGGAACCACTGCAATCACCGTACGACTATGCTTCATCTTACCAGGCATCGAGGTATTATAAGAACAATACTTCTCATTACAACCAAGCTTTCACAGGTAAAGTTGTCCCTTCGCCTTATAGTCAAGTTATACATACAGTTTCCAATTTCCATCAATCAACATCATCACCTACATTTATCATTCCAAATAGATTACAGAAAAAATTGGATGATAACGATGAATTAACCAATATTTTCAGTAATAAGATGGACCTTGTCAATAAGGAAAGATTGATGAAATTTTCTCCATCGTATATGATTACTGAATTACAACAGTATGATTTATTGAACAAGTTGAAAGAGCCAAGTGTTGCTCCAAAATCATTAAAGAGGAAGCTGCAAGATGATCAAGATGTCTACGCAAGCGACGAGACTGATGATGAAGAGGATGAAGAAGCAAATGGAGTTCAAACTATGCAACATGAACAAGAGCAACAACCAATTTCCAAAAAGACCCCATCTCTTTGGTTTAGAGGTGCTCCAGTCTACGTTAAAAATAGAATTGTTAATGATTCTGTTCAAAATAAGGGTAATAACCATATTTTGAGGCTCAACAAAGGTTCAGCAATCTCCACCAGCACCAAAGTCAAGAGTTCAATCTCATTTGGAAGTAATGGTTTGGCAAGAGAAGAGTTTCAAGATAGTTTACCTCCTGTAAGGCGTCGCATAAATAAGACAGAGCTTGGCCAGAATGGTGAAGAGATTCAATCTGAAATTGTCGAAGATGAAGGAGAAGAATTAGTGCAAGAGGAACAACAGGAGATTCAATTACATAGGGGTGAGCTTGACAGTTTTGGTCCTAGTGCGGAATATTTGGCTTTCAGATTAAGAAACAAGGTTCTGTGATTTGATTAACGTTTTTGTATTATTATTATTATTATTATTATTATTATTATTACTATTGATATATAAATATATTATATTTTTTTTATTATTTTTTAGTTGTCTAGTTTAAAATTACAGTAACTTATGATTTGTTATTGATGACACTTGATTGATTGTAACATGTTAGTAAATTGCTGTCATAAAGCTAGTGTTGAATGATGATGTTTCAATTGATTTATAATCTCAGATTTAGATCCCTGTTTATGCTCAAGTCCAAAAGACGTTCACACGGCACTTCCTATATATATAAATTAAAATTTAGGTGATATTCATCATTTAATCATGAAACACATATCATTCAACAATCATTGGTTAATCACATACTTGTTATTTGTCCCTTGATCGTTCATTGATGTAGATTGTCATATAATGACTATTTAGAGAACATTTATTTGTAAAAGAAAATTTTTTTTCTTCTTCTTCCATTTTTATAACACTTTTTCCAATGGTTGAATTCTCACTACTTTTTTGCGCTGAGGGTGAGGGAGCATATGGAGTTAGGTCATATATACATCAGGGTGTGGATGTTTGTAGAATATCTGATGATTGGTATAATTATGGAATATGAAGTTGAGGATAATCCCACCCGTGGAGTTGTTGGATGTCTAAAAAATGATCACGACAATTCTGAGCTCATGAATTTTTTTCTAGTTCAGGAATATAAATGCATCTTTTCACAGTCCGATATTAGTTCAGTAATGCCATTTTACCCACCCAGACTGTCATGATATCTTTTAGGGTGTAGCGTCAGCTTTGGTTGAGGTTGCATACTGGGCAGTTTCGATATAAATCATCATTCAATAAAATTCAGCCCAGTTTCCACTAGTTAAACTCTGAGGCAAGGAAAAGTATGGGGGGTATAGGCTATGAATTGTACTTAAGTTGTGACATATCAGACATAGTTCAATACAGATAGTGCAATACTCAGAATTTGAGCCTGTTTCTATATTTGAAGAATGAATAACAATCTTTCAAGGCTGATGAGATTCCTGGATAAGTTTAAAGGTTTCAAATAAAGATATTACGACTCTGTTAAAATTGCTACAGGTTTTAACAAAGTTGTCTATTGCTGGCACTAAATGGGGGCAGGGAGGGGAGGAAGACTAAGGACATAATGCTGGAGTTTCTGTTAGTTATTTTCAAGGTAGAGGAATGTGGTACTATTTAGTGAAGATGAGCTTATAGATGATCAGCTTGGCTAGCTGGCCGTATAATCATTTGATCGCATATCACGTAAAAAAGCACTAGTGAGTAGCTCAAGATCTCTCATACGACAGCAAACATAAATCATTGGAAACTGGAACTAACGAAATTATATTCTTGTATATAATATCTTTTTAAGAAAAACAAAAAGTCAATGGAAGTCATAAGATAAAATCTTCAATTGAAGTCCACTGAGCTCGTTCTTCTAATAGCAGGATTTATCGTCTTTTGAGTTTCGCTAATACATATATAAAAGGTGTCTCGATGTAATGGACGTCAATCAATCGACTAGTAGGATGTACGAGTATAAATAAAAATATGCAGAGTGATTTGGGATTTACCAAAGATTGTCGTCATTTCCAGTTTTTTGTTGATAGTGGTGTGGGAAGTTGCTGGGTTGAGAAATGGGATCGACAACGTCTCAGGCCAAGACAAGGAACGATCACCACAGACATTGATAAACACTCATTGACTGATGAGTGAATGATCAGTGAGTGAGAGTGCCAATTAAAGAGAGGTAGAGGCACGTGTAAACAAAGAGTGCTAATCCAAAATGACAGAAAGGTACGTTTTTCTGTTAAAAGTTCCTGAAATTAGTTCTTAGAATAGATTGTATATCTATATATTATTACAGACATATAACGTATTCTTGAGCCTTACCTGATCGTTTGTCCTCAACGATTCATCTTCCCATATATATATATATATATATTACGATATATATACATCTTTGTATATATATTTATATGTATATATATACTTTTTGTATCACTCCACGAAGATATTATTTCTAATTGTGCTTCAAAATTGTTTTGAGAAGATCATCAACACACATATATATATATCTAGCAATATCAGTTCAAAAACCATGACAGTGTTTGGCAATATCAAAAACTTCATCAACAGAGGTTCTGTGACGATGAATCAATCGAATTCTTCTGATGAAAGTATGCATTTGGATAAGGCTCTGAATATCTATATAGAGATATTACCGAGGTATAATTTGATAGAAGTTATAGGTGAAGGAGCATTTTCTAAAGTTTACAAGGCTTTTGATAACGAATTACATAAAAATATTGCCATAAAAATCATTGATAAGTCTCATATGTCATTACAACAAGTTAATTCTGTATTAAAGGAAATTTCAATAATGTCCAAAATTAACCATAAAAATGTCGTAAGGTTGTATTCATTCAAGAATTCTAATCAATTTTGTTACTTGATGATGGAATTGATTGAAGGTGGGGAAATTTTCAATCAAATCATCAAGTATACATATTTCAGTGAAGAATTATCGAGACATATTATAATACAAGTTGCCATAGCATTGAAATATTTACATGAAGAAGTTGGAGTTGTACATAGAGATATAAAACCAGAGAATTTATTATTCGTGCCAACTGAATACAATCAGAGGTCTCAGAAGCAACAATTGAAAGCGAGAAGGAAATCTGATGATAATAGCAAATTAGATGAAGGTGTCTTTATCAATGGTGTTGGTGCTGGAACTATTGGAGTGGTCAAAATTGCAGATTTTGGATTATCTAAAATCTTGTGGGATAACAATACCAAGACACCAGTGGGTACACAGGGTTACACGGCACCTGAAATATTGAAAGATGAATCATATTCTAAATCGGTGGATTGCTTTTCATTGGGTTGCGTGTTGTATACGTTATTATGTGGGTTCCCACCATTTTATGATAGCGATCCTAAAATTTTGGCGGAAAAAGTTTCTAAAGGAGATTATTGCTTTTTAAGTCCTTGGTGGAATGAGATAAGTCAACCAGCAAAGGATCTTGTGAGTAATTTGTTGACTGTGGATTCACATAAGAGGTATACAATAGATGATCTTTTAAATGATCCTTGGATATTACAAAATTCAAATAAAAAGGCAAACAAGGCAATTGATTATCCAAAAGTTACAAACAATGAATTCTTATACCAACAATTTCAATGTGATACATCCGAGAGCTTGTTGACGCCGAGACTGGAGCTGATACGATTTGCATTTGACACGTCGAATGCTGCTCAATTGCAACAACTGAGTAAATCACTGTTTGACAATATGAAAATCAGTGAAGAAGAGGAGGAATTTTTAAGTGAACTTGATAGCGACGATAGTTCGATCGTATTTTCTGAAGAAGAACATGATGTTGAAGACGATGACGATATTGACGATAGAGAGATACCAACATTGAACAAGAAGAATTCATTGATCAATGGTTTCCAACCGATAATTAATAAACCAACGATTTGTATCAATGAAGCTATCCATTTCAATTCTGAAGATACAAATACCAGTTCAAAAGAATATGCACATCACCAACCACATACACAATTACCAAAGACACCAGTTCCGCAAGATTCCAAACCAAGGATGTTCAAAACTGCATATAAATTTGAATCTGAGAATGATTATATACAAGATTCGATCAATAATTTTGATTTAAAATTAAACGCTTCTACAATGTTGAGTCGAAGAAAGTTGGCAAGTTTGGGGAAAAGCACAAATTCCTCTTGATGAGTTGTGATACTTTACATTCCGCCCGCCTCTTCCCTATTATGAAGTTGAAACGATGACGCTTTATACATTTTTTTTTTTTGGTATTCAACTTGTTCATTTTGTATTTTATTTATTTATTTCAAGAGTTGATGGATGAGTTTATTTTTTTCTTTCATTTTGGACGTTTATTAACATTTTGGACATTATCATTTATTATTTTTATCATTTTTGCGACTAGTTTGGGTTGAAGAAGTTGATAATCACACACACATACAAAGACAAAGACACAGACATATTTTCATATATAAGCATTACATTTTATTATTATTATTATTATTAACTAAATTTCAACCTCATGTATGAACCTTATCCTCTATACTATAAATATTTAAATCACAAGGTGATGAATTTTGCATCAACATTTCTCCATTTATAAAATCATTCAATTTGAATCTTTCTTCACCCTTCGCCAAATCATCAACAATCCCACTTTGTAAATGTCTCTTTGCCACCCTTTTCAGATTCAGTTCTTCATCAATGTGTATTTTCCAAAACTCAATTCCACAATTCGTCAAAATCGGCACTTTGAAAGTGTCTCCTGTGAGGTTGTTTATAAACACATCGTGGTCGGGCATTGGTCCATGCAGTAATGAATCCGCTATGGATTTCCAATTCTTATCTTGTAATAAGTAATACAAACCTTCCATTATCAAGATTCTTGAGCTGGATGGAATTGATATACCATTCAGCACTGGATCTTTCAAATGATGAGAGAAACTAGGTATTTCTAAAGTTGGCAACGTGTCATCATTGATGAGTTTTATATCTTGCCTTGTTAATTTATAATCCATCGTCATTCTTAAAATTTTGGTCATATTTATCAAATTCACATTATCAAAAGTGAACGGTGAACCTCTTCTGAAAGTGGCATATTCTGGATCTTTGAAATGGGATAATTGGTCTCTTGAGAGATGGAACCCGTCCATCGGTACATACGTGGCAAATTGTCCCCTGTCATCAGGTGCAGCTTTCCGTATCGTGATTTTAGTATCTTCACCTCCTTTCCCATATAATTCTGTCAAATCTTTGGATCTTTGACTCTTATATGATTTGAAATTATCATCTTCCAAGTCTTCAATGATCTTATGATTTGGGATCCCATCTAAAAACTCCTGAATCTCCTGTTTTACAAGTTGCTGTTCACTTTCCTTATTATCATTTGGTCTCAAGGGTAAATCATGGAGTTTAGAATTGATTATATCACACACTTCCTTCAGTATGGTAGATTTCCCACTCCCTGGACTTCCTATTAGGACAATGATTATTCTGTAATTGTTGGAAGACTTCAATATGTCAATCGCTCGGCTAGCAAGTTCATGATACGTTTCATTCATCGTGGATTTGTGATGAGTTGTCACTTGTTCAATCAATACAATTTTCTTCACCATCTATTTCAATTAAGAAACCATTCTTTCACAAAGGCGGAGGCGGAGATGCATCGGGTGGGCTTCCTCCTCCGTCCCAGTTTCAATAATGTTCTCCAGACTGGTAGGTATTCAGTCGTTTGCCAAAACTCAAAAAAAGTTTTTGTTAATCGTTGTTAATATGGAAAATTGAGTCATTATTGTGGATTTTTCAAAAACCAGAGTCAGTTTAGCTTCTCAAGACATCCAACAACCAAGTTTCATATAATGTTCAAGTTGTGCTCTTCTGTTCTTCGTTCATCTTCCAGTTTAAGATTCCAATCAACACTAGCGTTTATCGAAAGTGCAAATGGGAAAATCACTTCATCTTCCTTATCCAATTTAACTGCAGCAAAGCAATTAGGTTATCCAGTAACGGCATTGTTAATTGGATCTGAATCAAAAGAGGCTTCTAAGCAATTATTTCAATATAAAGATGCTGTTTCTCAAATAATTGTTAACTCAGACAGTAAATATGATCATTATTTAGCAGAGTATGTGAGTCCCTTAGTTGTTGATATTGTCAAATCGAAAAACTTCACTCATTTTGTCACAGCGATTTCTGCCAATGGTAAGAACATTTTACCTAGAGTAGCAGCATTGTTAGATGTTCAACCAATCTCTGATGTTATCAAAGTTGAATCGCTGAACCAATTCCAAAGACCGATATATGCGGGAAATGCCATTGCTACAATCAAGACTGATCAAAAATTGATATTGGCTTCATTTAGATCATCTACATTCACACCACCGGAACCTGCCCAAGAGACTTCAGAAATCCCAATAGAAGAGTTCAATGCCATTACAGAAGTTTCATCAACAGTGGAATTTGTTCAGGAAAATATTGTAGAATCCACTAGACCCGATTTAGGTTCCGCCAAAGTTATCGTCAGTGGTGGAAGAGGTTTAAAATCTAAAGAACAATTCGAACAATTGATTGAACCTTTAGCAACCAAGTTACATGCTGCTATTGGTGCCTCAAGAGCTGCTGTTGATAGTGGATTTGTCGATAATTCTTTACAAATTGGTCAAACTGGTAAAGTTGTTGCTCCAGAGTTGTATATTGGTATCGGTATTAGTGGTGCGATTCAACATTTAGCCGGTATGAAAGATAGTAAAGTTATCGTTGCCATCAATAAAGATGAAGAATCTCCCATCTTTAACATTGCTGATGTCGGCCTTGTTGGTGATTTATTTGAAATTGTACCAGAACTAACTGAAAAATTATAATAATAGATTTTATAAATATATACATAAATT
The DNA here is from genome assembly GCA_030567655.1 of Nakazawaea ernobii. Taxonomy (NCBI): domain Eukaryota; kingdom Fungi; phylum Ascomycota; class Pichiomycetes; order Alaninales; family Pachysolenaceae; genus Nakazawaea; species Nakazawaea ernobii. The sequence goes on from JAJLSN010000239.1 coordinate 94,406, forward strand.
ACATGCTTACACCTTTGTTGAAGTTCAAAATTAAATTCATAAAATTCCTTTAAAGACTATAAGAGTGATGAAGAAGACAGAAAAACCCCTTAAGCGGAAACTTTTTCTTTCAATTGATTCAACAAAGTGACACAATCAGCAGCGAAACCTCTAATACCTTGAGATAATTTTTCAGTAGCCATTTGATCTTCGTTTAATAAGAATCTGAATAATGATTCATCATTAATGTATGAAACTTTTTCAAGATCAGTTGAAGAAGCGGAAGCAGCATCCAAGACTTTTGGAACTGGTTCAGTTGAGCTCAACAATTTGTCCAATAAAGCTGGAGAAATGGTCAAGAAATCACAACCAGCCAATGCTTTAATTTCGTCAGTGTTTCTGAAAGAGGCACCCATAACAATGGTCTTGTAACCGAATTTCTTGTAATAGTTGAAAATTTTTCTAACTGAAACAACACCTGGATCTTCATCACCAGAGTATGATTCTTTACCACCATTGGCCTTGAACCAATCTAAAATTCTACCAACAAATGGTGAAATCAAAGTGACTTCAGCTTCAGCACAGGCAACAGCTTGAGTAAATGAGAATAATAAAGTCAAATTACAGTGGATACCGTATTTTGATTCTAATTCTCTTGCAGCTTGAATACCTTCCCATGTAGAGGCAAGTTTGATCAAAACTCTTTCCTTGGCGATACCAACTGATTTATATAATTCAATGATTTCCAAAGCCTTCTTGATTGAACCTTCTTTGTCAAATGATAATCTTGCATCAACTTCGGTGGAAACTCTACCTGGAACGATTTTCAAGATTTCCTTACCAAATTCAACCAATAATCTATCCAAGGCCAAAGTGGCTTGTTCGTCAACAGTGGAGGCATTTTCCTTTGCGTATTTAACAGCAATATCAACCAATGAAGCGTATTCTGGTTTCTTTGTAGCGGCCAAGATCAATGATGGGTTGGTGGTGGCATCTTGTGGAGTAAACTTGGCAATTGATTCGAATTCACCGGTGTCTGTAACAACGACGGTACCAGAGGCTTTCAATTGGGCTAATGAGTTGGATGACATTTTTTATATGAGTGTATTGTGATTATTATTATTATTATTGCTAATATTAATTGTGTAATTATAATAAATAATAAATAGGTGTATGTGGAAATCTTGTTGGAATTTATACAAACACAACCGTCGTCTCCCTAGTGCAAACAGCAAAAATTCTTTCTGTGTGTTTCTCTCAGCGCGGTTAAAGAGAGAGAAAGAGCGAGAGGGAAAACTGTAGAGCGGTACACCCGCGCCACCGGGATACGGCTTGCACAGGTGCCTCGCACCTGCAGCAACCGGACCCGTTCTAAGCGGATGGGGCGATTTATCCGTCCGCGTGCTGCACCACTGGCTCTGGCTCTGGTTCTGTGAAAGTCAGTTTGCACTTTATATATATATATATATGTGCATACTTGTGACTGACCGACGACACGGACCCCGTTGCAAAACACACATATACGCAGTCCATCGGGTTGACACTGGTATCTTTTCCATGCGAGAAATTTGTGTAAGCTGCGTTTCTGTAGTTGTTATATCGAGCCTACAATGACCGAGAATGGTGATGACGTTGAAATCTTTTCAGTAGATTACACTTAAATGTGGGGCAGCGGCTTTTTGATGAAGTAATAGTCGACGTCCTTCTCTCGCATGCTTTTATTACATGCAGCAAATAAAGTCAGGTGTGGCTAGCTCTTTGGCCTAGCTCCCGCTCAAGGTGTGAAGTGTGAGGTCTAATGAAAAGAATGGGTCAGTGAAAATGCAAAAAAGTGTTGTAAAAGTGATTATAAATTAGGTCTCATCATATATACAATACTTACAAACCATTTCAAAAGTCATTTTCGACATAGAGCCATAAAGCAGATCATTTACCACTACAAGAGTGTTTTTCCAACAAGTCAGATTCCAATCCTCGTTTGTCAAGAAAGCCACTTCTTTCGAACTTTCCAATCAATTCTCGATTTTTCGCAGATGGATGTGATCTTTGAAAACTGATCTCACCAATAGCAGAGAAACTCGAGGAGCAGTACAAATCTGGTAGTCAATTTTTGAAAATTGCTGTAGACTGAAATAGCCCAAGAACGAGTCAATAGTGCAACTTCTACTTTTATGCTTTCCCAGAAAGGTAAAGTATTGATACAATAGTTGAAGCTAAATGGGATATTATGGATTTCATTCAAATCAAATCATTCTCTTTTCCATACCATCATTAAGATTGAGTTTTTTTCCCTATTCAATTCTTTGAATGAACTTTCGTTGTCACGTCTTACTGTATTTGTTCCCAGTTCATATCCTTTTTGAACTTATAAACGAATTAAATTCAACATTTTCCACCTTGTTCAATTATTTAAAGTTGGTGACTATTTCAGAAATTAAACCATCCGTGGCAAATAATTGACATCTTTTGGTAATTATCCAATCAATTCTCAGAACTTTTGTAAAAATTCAAATTCGTGAATAATTGAAATCCATTGTTAAATTTGGCGAGGTCTTGAAAGTTTTTTTTGCTGATTGGCCATCCAATGTAACCAACTTCTTATAGCATCTAATAAATTCATTCGCCGACAAGAATTTGATAAATAACTTGTAACAATATCAAAAATATAATTCTCCCATATTAAAATGTTATTCTTGAATTCCACAAGACGAGTCCTGATGACATTGGAAAGACGAAGTCCATGAATGTTAATTTAGTATAGGTTAATGAGTCAAATATACAAGAAGGGATGATCTATTTACTGTAATGGTAGTCCATCACATCTTGCATTCATAAAGATATCCTCTTCAAGCCAGTTTTCCTTTTCTTTTTTGGATTCACCGATGAATACATCGTTAGATCTCTTGATTGGCTTCTTGCTCTGAGAGTTGTCATAACTGATCCCTGAAATTTCATTTAATCATGAGATATATTGATCTTTGTACCAATTTGATTATCTCATTGCCCACCGTGTATCCCGTGTAGTAGTATACAGTATTTATCTTTATTGAAAACGCGATCTTCCAAACCCTTCCAACCATCACTCGTTTTGACAATCGGAAACAGATGTAAACATCGTTCAAACGTTTGCTGCCTATAATTCTGAACCCTTTTAGTGGTATTTTTTGATCAAACATATAGATGGGAGAAAGCCGCTGTTATAAATTTTGTTACAGATTACAGAAAAAAAACATGCATAATTGAAAACAAAGGGCGCTTGTTAAAGTAACTAGATAACCGCCATCAACAATGTCACAGTATTTTCAATTCAACCACCTTCCTTTGATTGAAGAACCGAATGTCCAACTACCAACGAGTATTTGTTTAGATCCTTATCTCAATTTACCACCATCGGAAGACAAAAAGTTTCATTCACTATCCACTGAAAACAAGGTGATCGCGCTTCTCAATTTACCGTTACCCACCTTGAGAATGAACTTTAAAGGGAAAAGCAGTTCCTCCAACACTAAAGGGTCAACAGATCCAAAGGTAATGGAACTGTCCTACACCGTCAGGGGTAAAAAATTTGATATTCCATATCGGTCTTTCCAAAGTTCATCACATTTCACAACAAGTATCTGCAAAGAAAATAAAGGTGATGATGACGAGTTCAATGAAAAGTTTGTTAGGAAATTTTTGATGTATTACAGGAGAAATTATTTTAAGTGGCGTGAGCTTGGAATGGTAGGAGTTTTCAGTCAGGTTTCTCACTCAAATGGGTCAAAAGAGCGTTCAATTGAAGACTTTTTGGGTGATTATTTATATAAAGTGATTGAATGTTCTGTAAGCTATAGCTTAAAAATCAGAGAGGAGGAGCTAGTCAGCTCTATCGATTCCTTTTCGAAACAAAAAGGTGCATTTATACGTGATGATGTAGTTGCCGATAACCCAACCGAGACAATTTTCAACCATGGTGGCACTTTCTCAACCCTGTTTATGGGTATACACTGCTTTCCCGATTTCTTGATGGGGGTTGGGCTGAAACAGAATTCGGAGGAAGATGAGTTAGAAGCCATTTGTTGTACCACCATTGGTGAAACCAAGACCCCTGCATTGCGGTTGAGAGGAGTATATCATATTTTGACTCAGAAAAGTGATGGTTTACTTACTTCAGATTGGGATGAAATAAATAATGTGAAAGGAGATATCAGAAATTTCAAACTCAAATTTGACCGTCAGACTGGGTTCGGAGTTTCTAATGCTCGGAAAATGAATGACGTAGAGGAGACAGTACGTAAATTGGTCACCAGAGCTTGTTACTGTGGTGTTAATAAAGTTATGCTTACCACTTATAAGGATACGTTGCTCATCCATATTGATCCAGAGTTTATGAATTTGGGTGAAAAGAAATTCGTTAGTGATGCAGCTTTTGATGGTAAGGCTCTGATTTACTTGAAGAATAGACATTATCTTTTCAAAAGTTCTGATCCAATGATTAGAATGAAGGTGCTGTCTTTTTTCCAAGTCAATGACACCAGTATTGGCGAGCTTAAATTGTTTCAGGAAAAAGTTGGTTTATTCCTTAAAGAAAGGAACCCATCTGTACTTTCGAAAAGAAGAAAGACTTCTCGACCAAACTCAGATAGTTCTTCAGAAGCTGAACCATCCTCAAAATCTTCAACAGGTTCCATCAGGAGAACTTTAGATCGTCTGAGATTCTCATTTAGCAAAAGAAAAGATGATTTGACGACTACTAAATGGGGAACACTAGAAGGGAAAAAATCTGATAAGTTTGAAGATGTAGCTTTGGAATTAGCATCAACAAATCAAGATCGTAAGTCAAGGAGAAAATCATTCAGCTCCTTAAGAATCTGGATGCCTTCCAAAGATCGTTCATTTACATCTGATCTTTTCAAACCTTCCCCCAGTAAAAACACCATCAAGGAAAAGGAAAACCAATTACTATTCATGGATGATGACGGTGATGTTTTGACAGGATCCAAACTGAAAGAGAGTGATGGGGCAACTTCAAAGCCACAAGACATTCAAAATGTTGACAAACTGCTAGTTTTAGATGGTGATGTTTTTGACACACGTGTGATTTTGGAGCTAGGAGATATCACAAAGAAGTTTCTCCAATATGGTAGATGCCTATCACAAATTCTAGTAGTTGACGCTGAAGCGTTCATGACATTTATTGAATCCGACAACATCTTCGTTTTACCAACAAATAATGATAAAGATATTGTCCTCAAAGTTTTTGACCCTTTCTGGACAAGTGGAAATGACTTAAGCGAGAAACAACTAAGTATTGAATACCAAGAAAGTGTTGATATGGCTGTCAAAGAAATTGAAGCCTATTCTCAATTACAGTCGTTAACAGTTGCCGTAACCCCAAAGCTTTTCGGTTATTGTACGATTGATGATTGCACCGTCTCTGTTGGCAAAAGATACATTAGATGCTGGGGTCCAACCATCTTCCTTGAAAATTTGGAAAATCAAAGGCATCCAAGATTCGGCAAAAATGATGTGACTAAAGAGTTCATAGAGGCGAAGATAGTTCCTCAATATCAAAAGTTGCATGCACTCAAAGTGGTCCAAGGTGATTTCCGTTTTGAAAACATGTTGGTCACCAAAAGCGAAACCGTGAAAATCTTGGATTTCAGCCATTCTCAAATAAATGCTACCCAAGAGCAAATGGACAGTGAATTGGCTTCGATTTACTCATATTTTGGTGTTAAGCGCTGATATTTTTAATCTGAACAAGTTCATTTCACCACTTCTTTAACTTTAGCCTTCCCAATGTAGAGATTTTCTGATTTGTATATTGTTAGAGGAAATGCGCGTCTTTCTCACTAAATTTTTTCTTTTATTTATAAGGTTGGTGTTTGAAGAGAAGCTCCATTAAGCATCATTAGAAGAACATGTCTTCTTCTCAAGAGGAGATTTATAATCTTGTGGTGAACCAGTTATCCTCTGACAACAGTCAACGAATAATTGCCGAGCAATCTTTCAACCATGTTGTTGCCAATGACCCTTCCCAACTGATGTACAACTTGATTTCAATAGCATCGAATGAATCTATAGAAATCCATATAAGGCAATCATCTTTGTTACATTTGAAAAGATTAGTTCCTCGTTATTGGTCCGCGGCTTTTCAATCATTTATTGGACCTTACTGTATATCACAAGAAGTCAAAATAGCGGTGAGGGCTACTTTACTCTCTTTGATCTCGAATGCTGATTCCAGGATAAGAAATAGTTCTTCGTATGCAATCATACAAATTTCACAAGTTGATTACCCAGATGAATGGCCAACGTTGTTGATTGACTTATACAATATGATCCAGTCAAACGAATTCAACCAAATGTTGGGAGGCTTGACTGTATTGAAAGATTTATTCGATGATTTAGTCACTGATGAGCAATTCTTTGAGGGTGGTGTTGGAGAAACAGTGATACTGAATTGTTTCACTTTACTTGATGGTACAAATGTTCCCATTGAGATTAAAATCGAAGCTGTCAAATTGTTGGAGATTTGTTTGACTCAATCTTCAACGCAATTGAATTTGAATTCAGCAAGAAATTTATCAATAAAGAAAATCATAGACGATTCATTGAATTTACTCATAAACTTATTGAATGCTACAATTCAACCGGATAAGTACTCATTAATCTTACAACAATGTTACAAATTTGAAATTTACAAATGCCTTAACTCTATATCAAACAATTTCAATCATTTGTTCAGTTTAAAAATTGAACCTCATATAGACTCAATAACGGAATTGATCATTACAGACTTAGAATATCTCAACAATATAAAATTCAACACAGATGTTAGTTTTCAAGATTTTCACCAATTTAAAAAAAGTCAAGTGATGCCAAACTTCGAAACTTTCAAATTTTTAAATGAACTTTTTGCAGAGTTATTTCAACTATTAACTTCATTATCTTCAAAATTCACCTTTGCAGGAAAATCTCAACTTTTGGAAAAATTTGTTGACTTGCTTATACACGTATCAATACTCTCAGATGAATTGAAAGAAGAGTGGTCAGGAGATTTCAATTCATTTGTCACAGTGGAGTCAGGATTGAGTATAGATTTACATATCCGTGATAGTGTTCTTGACTACTTAGTCGACTCAACAGAGGATACTCAGCTTATATTTGGCCAAGTTTATGAGAGGTTTTATAGAATTTTTCAAAGCGACTCAAGCATTGATTTGAAAGAATCGATTTTATTCTTATTAGGAGCTCTTTTCCAAAACGAAGAACCTACCAAAGTTGAATTTTCTGTTGTTGAATTATTAAACAAATTGATTGAAATATTGGCAAGTTATAAAGATGAATTCTTGATCCTTAGGTTGATTTTGATCTTAGCAAGACTTTTCGGTAAATTTGAAAAGCAAATTGATGTGCAATCTTTTGGTTTGAAAACTTTGGAGCAAATTCTTCAATATCAATCCACTGATTTGACAAAAGCTGCGATTTTGTTCTCTTTTACTTATTTCAATTACTTCATCAGTAGTAAAGCTATGAATTTGAATATCCAACGTGCCATAATACAAATTATAATTGAATTAAACTCCGAGAGTGATGAAGATACCAATATAACTCTTTTGGAAAGTCTTTCCGTGGCAATTTGTATCAATAACAAGGAGTTGGCTCAGTCTGCAGATGTTTTGAAATTGATATTGGACATTTGTTTTAAAGATTCAAGTAATTTGGGATTGGCTGACTCCGGAAGAGAATGCATAGGTGATTTGGTTCAAAATTTGACAGAGATTGAATTCTTGTATCAATGTAATGAAGGTTTACCTATCTTACTCAATGTGGTTAATAACTCATTGTCAGTATCTCCTGTTGAATTCACTCTGCCACTGGATCTTTCATTGGAATTTTTGATCACATTTGTTGACGAAGAGAGACCATTGAATCAAGAGATTTTCAATTATATCTTCCCATCTTTAACGAAATTGATTTTATCCACTGATGATGACCAATTGTTACAAGTCTCCAATGAAGTATTCAACAAACTTTTAAATCATGATATTGTAACTACATATATTTTCAATTATGAAAATGGCTTAGACATTTTGCTACAAATTGTATCAAAATATTTGTCTCCAACTTTGAGCGATCAGGCAATACTGAACGTGGGTGATTTGATTACGAAATTGATCAAGAATTTCGCGTCAAATCCAAATGTGAGCCAATACTTGGATCAAATTTTACAAACTGTCACAAGAAGATTAATAATAGCGAGGGAATTTCCAACCATTGAAAATTTGATATTAATTTTCGCCAATTTAGCAATAACTTCACCAAGACAAACTGTTGAATTTTTGTCAACATTTGAAATCAATGGTAACAATGAAATGCTGCTCAGTCAAGTGATGACGATATGGTTACAAGCTTTTGAAACCATAAGAGGTTATGAAAAAATTTTATTAAATGTCAGGGCATTGAGTGAAATTTTTTTGTTGAAGGATCCAAGATTGAGCAGTATAATGGTGAACTCTGACGAATTGATACCAGATGAATCCTTGAATGATAGAATTATAACTAGATCAATGAGAAAAAATTTGAAATTTATACAAATCTCAGCTCCTTTGAAAATTGTCAAATCGTTTATAAACGAATTGAAATTTCACCTTCAACAACCAGATTTTACAGCTGTGCAATCTGCCATTGGCTTAGTAGGTAATAAACACGTACAAAAGGAGCTGGATGATGGATGGGAAGATCTCAATGAATATGAAGAATTTGCACAATATGATCATGATGATGCCGATGACGATGGAGAAGAAGAAGACGATGATGGGGAAGGACACGGTTCTGCTAAAGCAAGATCAGGAGATGATACGGAAGAGATTACCTTCTTGAAAGGATTTTTCAGGAAGGTGGGTAATGATGACTATTTTAAAGACATGTTTGGTAGTTTGAAAGAAGATGAGCAAAAATTACTCACTGAATTTGTCAATAGCTAGTTTTGGATATTTATATAAAGATATCTATATAGGGTGAGGTTATCATTTGGCCATATAGGTTATACCATTTGAAGGTTCAAGCTGTAAACTATCATTGCATCTGTATAGATGTTTGCATAAAATCACGTCAAAAGCGCACTATAAAAAAGTAAATGCATAGAGCAAAAGAAAAATACAGAAACATTTTGTTATCTTTGCTCTTTGTTCATTATTGGAGCATCATAAACGATGAGTGAAGATTCTGGAAACTCACCTCCTACTAAGAAGGCTTTGAAGATATCTGCTCATACGGATTCAATCAATGATGCTATCTTAGTTCCTGTGAACTCTGAAAAATTTATTGAATTGGATTCCCTGATTGGTACATTCAAATTATCAATTAATATAAAACATTTCAAAGGTTCAAAAGAGTACAATGAGACGAATTCAAAATACGACTCCAGCAGGGATGAGAACGTGGTCATCAGGATAGAATTTGAACCTAAGATGGAGATCAATGGTGCTGAATTGATATTCGGTAACGATTTTGATTCACCCATCAGGGATTACCTACCTTATGGAACATCGTTCGGCTTGAAAGTTTTCAGCAAGTTTGTGGATCCAAGCTGTGAGTACGATTTGTATTCAGATAAGCCTTGGATGTATGGCAAGTGTTTGAGCAGTTTCAATAAGATACATGTATCATTAGAAACAGGTCTGGAGGAGGAAAATGATAAGGCATGGGATGAAAACTTGTCATCCATGGCAAAAAATGAGAATGAAGAATTGAATATACCGGAATTGAATACAAAGAGACAAACTTACTTTGCTTCAAAGGAAAAATGTCAAGGTTACACATTCCTCCCTGGATTTATCTATCGATTTGAATTCAGTAACAACTATTTGTCATTAAAAGACAACAAGTTGGGGATCTCCATACCTGGAGGGTTTGAGTTGAACTTGACGGACTATTTGAGCAAAGACATTGAGAAGTGCTGTAACTTTGTCTTGAAGAAAGGTGATCGCGGGTTGATTATCAAATTTGAATATGTCTAGTAGGTAGGTATAAGTAGTGTGTAAAAGACCATAAAACTTTGTGAAAAGAAAAGAGAAAAAGAAAAAAAAAATTGTTTATTTTTTACACACAAAAAACCATAACAAAAGAGTTTTATAAGAGGTAGTTTGATAGGGTAGCGATAGCATCAGCAAATGTCAGATCAGGCTGATTTGAATAAAGTTATCGAAGATGTGCTATTGGAAGCATTCGATGACAACCACCACCATGAGGCTGTCCAAGATGAGACCAACCGTAAGTGTTTTTGCTTTGTTTTTACAATGGGATTAAAATATCCTGTAGATTTTAATGATACAGTGAAGTACTGACTCTTCCAACAACAGAACATGGTCTCGATAAGAAGCTAGACGATGAGATTGATTACAACGAGCAGTTACTGAGTCTTTTAGGCAGTGTGGAATCTCACTCCAAGGAATCTGATTCTACACAGGATATTCAAAGTGGTGAGCCTCATCATCAACAAGACAAGGTGCAAGATGAAGGAGATGAATACCAAATTGACTTTGCTAGCGTGGTTCAAGGGATAATGGACCAGTATGGGGATGAAGAAAGACAAGAATACACAGAACATGAGGAGGTGCCCCCTGAATCTGTGCCACCAACAGTGAATGGGAATTCAACAGCAGATCAGGAAAAGATAGATGACTCGATAAATAAAGTAGTCAATGATGTAACGATAAAAGTGAATGATAGTGAGGATAAGAAAGTGAAAGAAGCACAGGAAGAAGAGGAGGATGAGAATGATTTTCAAAATATTTTGGCACAGTTAGCAAGTGAGGCAGTTGATAAAGTTCGAGGAGGTGAAATAGAAGTTGTCAATGAGAGCCATCCTTCAACAAACGTGAAATTGCCGCTGGTACCTGCAAACAGCACTATGAAGCAAAACTCAGCGCCAGAGGTTACTGAGGAAATGGAAGACAAGGATAAGGATAATGACCATGAGAAAGAGTTGAAAGATGCTATTGCTAATGCGTTGCTTTCTACAGATTTAAATCAACTTCAAAGACCAGAAATCAAAGATGTGCCCAAGGAAGAAGAGCCAAAGGCTAAAATAGTTAGTCATAGACCACTGCAACAGCTTCAACCTTTACAGAAACAGACAATCGTGCGCAATGTTCCCGAACCTCCACTGAAGCTACAACAACAGCAACAACAACAACAACAAGAGCAACATGAAGCAGTTGTGGCTCCTGAGGGGTTTTTGGGAGAGCTTGAGAAGCTTGCTGGAGTTTCAGATGAGACAGATGATTTACAAGCTGCGTTTGCTCAAATGGTGCGAAATGTGGTGGAAGGAAATGAAAGCGTTTCAGACAGTTATAGTGATGATAGTTTAAGTGATTACGACACTACTAATGATGAAGGATTACCTATTGATCAGTCTCAAATGAATGAAATTTTGCACAATGCATTTCAATTGGCTATGGATCAGCAATCACTGGAAAATGACCAGCTCAAAGATGTCAATTTGAATCAACATAAAGCTGCATTGGATGACGCTATTTCAACGTTATTTACAGGAGACAAATCCCATTTGAAACAATTGCCAAAACTGAAAAAGGAAGTTACTTCAGTCACCAAGAAAAAACTGGATAAAGCCTTGAAAGCACCAAAGCCAGTTCTGGAACCAGTAAAGACTAAAAAAGTCTTTACGAAAAAAGTCGGAAAGACAGTTGAAGCGCTAAAGCCAAATGATGCTGTCAAGCCATCAGCATCAGAACCAGAACCAGCGACAGCATCAGCATCAGCAACACCGCCATCAAAGCTACTGATGCAAGAAAAAATGGAAAATAAAATTATATCTGAGGTGGTGCCGAAATTAGCTGCTGCCGCTGTTGCTTCTTCTGCAGTTTCTTCTGCTTCCTCAAGTAAGAAAAAGGGAAAGCTTTCAATCGCTGAGACATTGGCTTTAACGAGGTCATCAATGAGAGAAGCTCCAAGGAGAGATTATTCGAATATTGAGTCACTTGAACAAGTTCTCAAGGTGACTGAAAAGCAGGTACTGCAACAACAACAAGCTCAAGTTCAACTGAAGCAACCGGGCGTGACAACTTTCCAATCAACTGCTGCGAAAAAATCAACTTTAGCTGAAGCAATTCAGCAAATGTCCAATGCGTTACAATCTTCTTCAACATCGCAATCTAAGGCAAAACAGCCAGTAACACAAAAAGAGCACACGCAGCAGATAAAGCTGACTCAACCGCAAATACCTCAACAACCACAACCATATCCACAACCTCAGTTGAAACAAACACAACAAAAACCACTGCCACAGAAGCAAGTTGCTAAGTCGCAGACAAGCCCTACCACAACTAATGCAGATACATCTAAGGTTGATAATGAAAAAGGGTTACTTGATGCCTTGCTCTTGGCAAAGCAGTTCATGTCACAACAGTCGGTAAAGGAAAGTGCAGCAGAGACATTGAATCTGATCAATAGTGCGATTGAAAGTTTAAAGAAGCCAGAAGTAACTACTGCAAATGTTACACCTTTCAACAATGTTACATCTTCTTCAATGACTGCTGCTATTACTCAGGCAATTAGCAATTTTACCGGTTCTGTATCTTCATCGCGTTCAAGATCAGGTTCAAGAAAGAATAAATCTAGTTTTGAAGCTCCAGAGTTGAAGGAAAAAATAAGACAAAGTAATAGGGAACGTAAAAAGAAATGGAGAGAAATCAACGCTGAGAGAAATAAAGATAACGATTTAAGATTTAGAGTAGTGAAAAGGGCCACTCATTTATTTGGTGAAGTTGATACTGAGGAGAAGACAAATTGGATACAAGAAGAATTGGACAAAAGAAAGAGGAAGAGAATGGAAAGGTCCTCTCATTCATTAAAACCCTTGGATAAATATGACTCTCAGAGTGGTAGTGAGTCCAACACTGATAGCTTTGTTAAGAGTTCACCAAGGGTGAAGACAGAATCTTCAGCAAGTGCATTGATAAACCCAACTTTGATCAGAAGTATAATGGATGCATTTGGACAAAGAAATATCAATTCTTCAGTGGCATCTGCCGTTGCAGTTTCCGCTATTCAACTGCTCAAATCTAACACTACTGATCAGCAACAAATTACCACTGCTATTACCAATGCCATTTCTTCGATTACAGGTAGTCTCAATACGCAAAAGACACTGGCGATGGTGGAAAATGTTGCTGGTGTACCAAGTGGTGCTGTTTCTTCATTCAAGATTCAAACTCCTGAAGATTTCGGTAAACAGAATCTGATGAAAATTACTCAACCAGATGCCATCATTGAAAAAGAGGCTAAACCAATGTCGAAAGTCTCTGACAGGGATTCGACAACGATAATTAAAGCCAATACTAGTACCGTCATTGCCAAACCGAAAGCTAACATTGCCAGTTCATCGTATTCTCCATCAGTTTCTCCTACTCCGTTATTAGCAGCTGCAGAAGCTACAAGGAAGATGATGGCTAATCAAAAGGGTAGTGGTATATCTACATCCATGAAAAATATGAGTATATCCGGTTCAACTCCTTTTGAAAATTTCACCACAACTAAATCTCCACAGGCAGAGAAGAGAAAGAGTGAAGATAATTTGCTCAATGAAGAGTTAAAAAAACCTCGAAGTGTTTCACCTCATGCTCCACATTTAGCTGATATTTTAAAAGAGTCAAATTCATCTACAAAGACTGCATCACCAACAGAGAAACAACATGTTGATATTAAATCGGCACCGGCGACTTCTCGTCCTATAGTGGGATCTACAATGAGCAAGTCACAAATTCACCAACAAGATTCTCAACCTAAGCAAAGGATCACCAGAAGACCGTCCATATCTTTCCAAAGTCAAAATCAAAATCATACAAAACAATCACAACAACAACATCATCAACCACAACCACAGCCACAACCAGCAAATCATCTGATAATAGAACCGTTCAAGATGCTGTGGTCTTCTCGAACAGCATTCAGACTACCTCAATATAAGAAACCAGTTTCTGAATTTGAAAGATCAACAAGTGCAACACCACCACCATCAACAGCAACACCGCAAACACCAATTCATCAAGGTTCTCCAAATGAAGGCACTACACCAAGGAGACCGTTACAACGGCCTGGGTTTTCTAAACCTTCTGCATTCCAAAGGCCAAGATGGTGATGGATATCTATATATAAAAGTTATATTTCAACCATAAATAAACAAGGGGTTCGGTTAAAATTCATGTATTTTATTGTAGATTCCTGTTCACTACTTTTTTTTGTCTTGTCAAAATTATAAAAATGAGAAAAAAAAATTTTTATTTTTAAATTTTCTTCTTTTCTTCTTTTTTTTCTTCAAGACAATCAAAATTCATTCATTTGGCGTCGCTTTTCCGTGGATGTGTAATCCAATTCTGGGATTGGCTTGAAAGCCGGATGACATTCATCTTTCATTGTGACTGATGGACTTGTTTAATTATGATGGATTTGAGATTAATACTTTGCAAGAGTGTATCTCCGTTTGATGAATTTATTTAACAAATCTGATTCTTTCGGTCATAATCTCTTGTACATTCCATGTTTGTATTTAACTTTACGTTTCTATGCTAATAACTAGTTTGGTAATAATTGATTGATTGAATGATTTTGGTCTATACACAACAAATCAATAATAAAGTTTAATAATCAATGCCATCATCATCATCCGTCATTCTCATCACCCCATCTCTCTAACTAACATCTCTCTGATTTCCTCTCTTACCATTCAACATTCAGTGGATTCATACCTTTACATTCCAATTCTTTACAAATCAGATCTAATTCAACAGCTTCCAGTGATGCAGCTTTACCTTGAACAACTGCCGGATTAATTTCACTACCCAGCAGTTTTTCCAAATCGAAATGTTCTTTGACTAAATCTTTAACTCTATTTTGATAAAACAAAACACCATTTTCCTTTGTTGGATGTAAGAATCCAGTTGAATAAATACCTTGGTTTAAATTTTTCTGTGTCAGTTCACAAAGGTTAAAATCTTCCAATTCAACTAATTGTAAGAAGTCGATAAATTCCTTCTTCTTTTCATCTGATAAACCTTTTTTACAATAGATATCATATTGTAATATGGTATGACCTGGAGCCAATGGCAAGACTCTGATTGAATACCAAGCTGGTGAATAACAATTGATACCATTTGTTGGGAAACAATAACACCATAATCCATTGAATTCACCACCAACGTTATCTGGACTATCAGAAACTTTTGCATAATGACGACAATAATTTGATTTAGGAACAACTTTATAAGTATTTGGGATATCAAACAGTTTGGATAAACCAGGATGAGCAGTTGGACAATGATAACATTCTTGATAACCATCCATCAAAGTTTTCCAATTGAATTGACCATCTAATTCATAACTCATTTCATATTCATAATCTTTGAAATCAAATTCATCCATCTCCTTAGTGATACCTTTAAACCATTCATCAAATGGTATAACGTCATCACCTTGATCAAAATTGATAAAGATCAATCCTTGCTTTGTGATATGAGTCTTGATTTCAAATAATCCATTTTCCAGCTTATCAAAACCTGGAACGTTATCGAATTGTGGTGCTTTAGTTAAATCTCCCTCGGTGTTATATGACCATCCATGATATTTACAACCCAAGATAGTTGATGAACCTTGTTCCTTCTTGATGACTGGGAAAGCTCTATGACGACAAACGTTATGGAATGCCTTGATTTCATTTTGTTTTGTCTTGATCAAGAAGAAATTCAAACCAACAACGGTGAATTGGAAATAATCACCAAGTTTTTTAAAACGTGATGTATGACTTGTATATAACCAACATTTATTGAAAATTGATCTCTTTTCTAATTCAAAAATTGCCGGTGATGTCCACCATGATGCTGGTAATGTATGTTCACCCAGTGTTGTGACTTTTTCATTGAGAAATTCCTTTGGTGGAGCTGATGGAACTGCTTTACCACCTGGTAATGATGATGTTATCTTTGCAAACATTTTTGATTATTGTTGAAACTTGTATAAGAAGTTTTGGTATTTAATTGATATCTAATTGATTATAAAATAGGATCCACTTCATATATATATATATATATATATGGATGTGGAAATGGAAATGGATCATTTGAATTTATTGCAAACAATCAAAATCCACTGATAAGCAAGTTATAACCCATTGCAGTATTTTTCTGTATTTTACATCGTTCAACTTTCCCTAATCAAGAAAATAAGTTATCTATCCATGTAATTCATGTTATCTGTAATCTATCAGTTTAATAACTAGTAACAATAACACTAAGAGAACAAGTAAAAAATTTGACATATCAACTGAAAGGAGGAAGGGATGGAAAGAGATGTGTGAAGATGGGGTGGGCGAGGGACAGATTTGTACTTCCTAATTGGGGGTACGAATTCCGTCGCGGGTTTGGGGTTACGGAGGGATGTCCCGATTGGGCAAGTTAGTGATGAATGTGCACGTCTCTTGGTTTGGTGAAGATCATCAAGCGAAGCTCAAGTTTACGTTTATGTTTATGTTTATGTTTATGTTGAGATATAGATATAGATACAGATACAGATACAGATATAGATACAAAATTGATTCGATATGATTTTAAACGTTTTATGGAAATACTCTAGTTATATATTTATAAACTTACACACACACACACTTACATTAATAGAAAAATGATGTCTGATATGATTTGATCTCAACATGCAAATCTCATTTCTTCTTTCTACCAAAGAATCCCTTCTTCTTCTTCTTCTTCTTATCACCTTGTGCATCACCTGTTGCATCTGTACTTGCCGCATCGGCACTGGCTTGTCCCTGAGTGATTCCTAAAGGTTTTGGTTCAGGTAAATCAGAAGCTGGAGCAGCAGCAGCAGCAACAGCAGCACCGTTGAAAATTACTACACCATCATTGGTCTTGTCAAGCTCTGATTTGATCTCTGCTGGTGGTGCTAATTGCTTTTGAATCTCTTCAGAGCTAATGTTTAAACTTCCGCCACTACTATTAGAAAATTGTTGTTGTTGTTGTTGTTGTTGATTTGGGATTTGTAATACTGTACTTGTAGAAATATCACCAACTTGACCATTCAATTGTTGCTGCTGTTGTGGTAATTGTGATGATGGTGGTCCCTGTTGTGATCCAGGCATCGATAATCCATTACCGTTGATTCCATATAATGAAGTGGAAGATCCATGTTGTGGTCTTGGTCTTATAATATTGTTTGAACTTCCATTCATCATATTATAACTTGATTGATGTTTTAAACGACCATTACCATTACCATTACTTGGTGCAGTTCCAGGCATTGGCCTATTAGCACCTGGCATACCACCATGACCACCGAAATCCATTCCTGTACCGACATTCATAGTTCCAGGGAATGCGGATTTTCTATTCTTTCTAGAAGTTGGCTTTGGTGGTTGTTGTGGTTGTATTGGGAAAGATTGAGTTTGATATGATGGCATCGAACTCATTCTTCTTTGTACAGGTGGTTGTTGCTGGTAATATTGTTGTTGTTGTTGTGGCAGTGGTGGGAATCCATGCAGTGTTGGGATAGTTGGTGATGATGATTGATGACCGATTGGAGGCATTCCCAGCGCCAATCCTCCATTAGTATAAAGAGGTTGTGGTGGTGGTACTTGTTGTTGTTGTTGTTGTTGTGGTGGTGAAAATGGTTTATTGTTCATTTGCTTTTGATAAGCTTGCTGGGCAAAGATATTATTAGCAGTCATTGGTTGTTGTTGTTGTTGTTGTTGTTGTTGTTGTTGTTGTTGTTGTTGTTGTTGTTGTTGTTGTTGTTGTTGTGGGATGACTCTTGGTGGTATATCTTGTTGTTGTTGATATTGAGGTTGATTTGGAGAAAATGATTCGCCATTCAATTGAGCACCATAAACGGCAATATCAGTTAAATCATCAAGGTTATCATTCAATTGTGGTGTTGTTTGTTGATTTGAAAATGGTACTTGTTGATCTTGCAGTGCTGATACTGCTGGTACAGGTGATTGGCCATTCAAATTCAAATTTTTATTGTTAGTACTTGAAAATTGCTGTTGTTGTTGTTGTTGTTGTTGTTGTTGTTGTTGTTGTTGCTGTTGTTGCTGTTGTTGCTGTTGTTGCTGGTGGTGGTGGAATTGTTGTTGTTGTAATTGTAATTGTTGTTGTTGTTGTATCAAACGTTCATTCAGCAGGGCAAATTCTTGTTCTTTTAATTTCAAAGATTCAACATTTGTTTCACTTTTACGTAACCAAAACAATGAATCATTATTACTACCACCACGATTATTTTCATTGATCTTTGTCAATACCGCATATAAGAATTCCAAATATGGAGTCTTAATTTGGAAATCATCAGCTAAGAAAATAGGTTGTAATAATAATAAATCCAAATTTAAATCATTTTGATTATAAAAATTGTAAAATAATTTTGGTGATTCAAGGAAATTACCCGAATGATTATCTTGCTTTGGATTCAATTGAATACAACGTTGAATCAATGAATTTTCATTATCATAACCTTTAAACAATTTACAATTCATTGTTCTAATAACACTTATAATTTCCAAGATTAACCCGGAGATTAAAGGTTTGGCTAATAAATAATCATACAACATTTCAGGAAATGGTTGTTCAAAGATGATTGATAATGGACCAAGAACGATTTGTGGTAGGGCGAATTTCCATTGATATGACAAGAATTCCAATGGTGTTGATAATTTGTAAACATCAAACCCAATATTTTCTAACAAATTACCCAATTTGTTTATTATTGAAACTTCTAAACTGGAATATTTCAGTGATTGATAACTTCCCTTACCTATATAAATCAATTCACTCTCTTTTTTACTTTCAATAATTTTAAAAAAATTTTCACCAATTAATCTTACATCAAAATCACTCATTATTGCCAATACTTCAATGTCAGGTACTTGTAAACATTTTTTAAAAGTCAGTTCCAAATTGACATAATCTGTTGATTCTACAATAATACTTGGTTTAACGCCATTTTGAATAGAAGCTTGTAATACAAATGATAAATTGGAACATAACGAGGTGATTTCTTGTAATGATACAGCACTGATGAATATGAAATCATATTTCAATTGATTTTGTAAAGTGGAATTTTGTAAACTTGTCAATGAATTATAAATCTTGGAGATGGCAAAACGAGAGTTGCCAAAAGTGGAACTTTGGAATTGGAATTGTTGTTGCCCTTGCGATGGCTCCTCCTCCGTGTTGGTGATTACCGTTAAATCACATAATTTCGATTCAAATAATTTCCAATTGTAAAAACACAAGTTTGGATTATTACCAACTAGTTGATCTCGGTTAGTATATTGTTGTAAATGAGTTGTAAATGAACATTTAAATGAATGAATGAATAAACGAATAAATGAGTAAATGAAGGAATAGTGGGAACTCCGGTTGCGTGAAATTCATTGCACTGTGGGGGATGGGAGAGTACGTACTTGATAACACACTAGTCATTGCACTCATACTGGATATATGTAAGGAACAGCGACAACTGAATGTAGTATATATGGATGTGAAAGAATAAACAAAAAGTATGTATGTGTGTGTATATATATATATAAGTATAAATAGATCACTGCTTCTCTTCCTCTCCTTCTTCCTCTTGTTTGTATTTCATCGATCGTCGTGGAAATAAAAATTTTTTGCTCCTCGAAAACAAGAAAAGTTCGCGCAGCAGCAGCAGCCAACAGCCAACAACAGCTTTGCCTCTTTTCTACTGGACTGGACTGGGTGTATGTGTGTGTGTATATGTATATGTATAGAGGTATAGAGCATATAGAGGTGTAGAGGTATAGAGGTGTAGAGATAGAGGTATAGAGGGGTTCTCTTGGTGGCTACACAGGGGACAGTGGACAGTCAGTAGTACACGGTAATACTGCCCACCACAGCTTAGAATGAGCCGACATTTCCCCTTTTTGTTTTGTTTTTGTTTTGAATTTGTTCAAAAGATTTTCATCACCAAATTTCATATTGTAATGAGTTGTATTACTATATAGATATAGATCAGATATAGATCATATATAGATCATATGTTCAAGTTGGATAATTCTTTACTCAACTCATCTTCACTCTTGGTGTCATCTTTGGTCTTGGTCTTGTCTGTACCCTCGGTGTCACCTTTGTCATTCTCTTCATTCTTATTATCCTCACTCTCGGTCTCATCCTTCTCGATTTTGACACCGGTTTCCATATCTGGATGGCCCTTATGTAGTGTCAATTTCTTCTCTTTAAACAATGTATCATTCGTCGATATCAATCTCTCAAATGCATCACTCCAATTCAACAACTCCACCAATTTTGATACAATTTCATCGATATCACCCAATATTACAACATCATCCTTTCTTGGATTTTCTTTAAAATCTCCAACTAGTTCTTTATTTATCAACACTCTAACAACTTTATTGGAACTTTCCAGTGGTAAACCGGCAAATGGATACACTGATAATGAAGTACCACAAACGATCAAGAAATCAGGTTCATCGATGACATCTTTATCCCATTGTTGCCAAAACAAATCAGGTAACGCCTCTCCGAAAAACACTATATCAGGTTTGAAAATTCCATCCTGACATTTCTTACAATGTGGTATAATTTGTCGTTGTATATAATCTGACATTTGTAATACAGACATTGATTCATTACATTTAATACAATGATTATCATTAAATGAACCATGTGCTTCTATAATCTTATCATGTTGTAACCCAGTTAATCTCTCCAAAGTGTCGATATTTTGTGTATAACACCTTTGCAACATTTCTTCATCTTGACAATATCTTATAAAATAATGATATTTACTTGGTTTAAATTGTCCCGGATACAATTCCTTTGCCAATATGTAAAAGGGTTTCGGATCCTTTTGGAAAAACTCAATATCGAAAACCAGTTCAGCATATGGTAATTTCAATTTACTCAAATTATCGTATAATCCAGTGCCGGGAGTTCTAAAATCTGGTATACCACATGACGTTGATATACCAGCTCCATTTAAAAAAATGATTTTAGGCTTTGTCCTGCCATGTGATTTGATTAGATTGGCAAGTTTTTCAATCAGTTTAGTATACATCATGTGATCTTTCTAGGTGTCTAATTTGCCATAAACAGTTTTATGTGTTTATAATATGGTGATATGTATATGATACTCTTTTATGTACAAAGTGGTTGTTTCCGTATTGATATCAACTTTTTTTACCTGTTACAATTGAGTAGTGATAATCATAATAATAAATAGATTCATATAAATAAATAGTTATAAATAAATAAATAAATAAATAAATAAATAAATAAATAAGTAGTCTAGCTTGAAGTAGAGTT
This sequence comes from Nakazawaea ernobii, assembly GCA_030567655.1. NCBI lineage: Eukaryota > Fungi > Ascomycota > Pichiomycetes > Alaninales > Pachysolenaceae > Nakazawaea > Nakazawaea ernobii. The sequence continues at coordinate 115,741 of JAJLSN010000239.1, forward strand.
AAGAGTAGAGAGATTAGATTTTCTTACCAAAGTAAACCCATTGATCATCTAATGGTGCCTCTTGTAATTCTTCCCAAACTTTCCATTCCAGTAATTGATTACTCAACTCATATTCATCATTAGCCTGGATAATCAATTCTTCAATTAATCCATTACCGATCTTGTTTTCAATATTCTCAATGATTTCCTCACTCTCGACAATTGATAATCTTTGATTTGTTAAATTCAATGTTGATTTCTTGTATATTGATTCATCTGGGAATTTATCATTCAAATTAGAAATGGTGGCTTTATAGATGGAGATCAACGTTGGTTTAGGATTTGGATGTTGCAGTAATCCTGTCAACCCAGTAGGGTTGCCAATGCTTGTCTTGATCAAGACTTCCTCGGCTTGTCTTAATAATCTTGTGTATCTCATCTTTGTGTATATATCTGTAACACTGCAACGGTGGAATGTGATAAAATTGTTTTTTTTTCTTTCAATTTGCATTTGAATTTGAATTTGAATTCGACAACACAACAACAACAACAACACATTACAACATGGTTTCACAAGAATTCACTGATAAAGTAAGTAAACCATATATCATACCTATATATAGATATAGAGATATAGAGATATAGATAGAGATAGAGATAGGATCAATTACTAACAAACCACAACAGGCAAACACAGTCTCCGCATTGACAAAGAGACCAACCGATGATGAATTATTAGATCTCTATGGATTATACAAGCAAGCCACAGTTGGTGATAACGACACCACTAAGCCGGGTACTTTTGATTTCAAGGGTAAATATAAATGGGAAAGCTGGAATAAATTGAAGGGAACTTCTACTGATGATGCTGAAAGGCAATATATCGAATTAGCTGATAAACTTATTGCTAAATATAACTAGTTAGCCAATGGTTCTATGTCGTTTATACAAGATAAGTTCTATGTTTTATAATTTATACAAGATAAAGTTCTATATGTATAAGATATGCTTCTATGGTTATATATAGTTATTTGTTACGTATCCTTCTATGGTTATGTATAGTTATTTGTTACGTATCCTTTTAAATGAATCGATGAATATGACACCTGGTATGATTAAATATGGTAAATAAATGGCAAATAATTGCAACATGTCACTGAATGATAAATTGTAATCGTGATATTGACACAGGACATACACTAAACAACACCCCGTTGTCAAGATGACATTCTCCAGATATATCAAATCCCACAAGGGTGATTGAATCCATCCCATCACTTTACCGATGAAAAATGGCAATTGACAACACAACTCGATCAAACCAAAGAATTTCAACCATAATTGTGTATCTGATAGCAAGAAATCCTTATTAGTCTTGATATGGAACGTGAGTAATTGTCTTGTGATTGATAGTTGGTATTGTGATGGGATGATCAATGACGAGTCCATGAGGATTGTCACTGGGATGTGGATCAAACTGGGGTCTTTTGTTAGTCGCTGTATCTCTTTGTAGTTGTGTAGTGGAATGAAATGAACATACTAATACCAGTAGTAAAACTTGTCTAATCCTCTCATCGTACTGTGTCTGTGTCTGTACCTCTCTGTATATAGTGTTGCTGTCAGAGGCCAAATATTGCTACGGGCGGTGTGGCCGTGGCCGGGTAACAGCAAAGTTGCCGCCCGCAACGCAACGAGAGGGAAAAATCTTTTTTCTTCTTCTTCTTCTCTTGTCGCACTCAATTTCACCTGGTTCTAATCAATCCTGTTGCAAATTGTATATAACTATCTACCTGTACCTCAATTCCTGTTATACATCTACTACACTCCAGATACAAGTTATAATGTCGTCATCAATCCCAATTCCATCATCAACTCAATCCCCATCCTCTTCAACTTCCAATTGTTGCGGTGGTGCTTGCATTTCAAAGAAATCAAACAACTTGTTAACTTGGAAAAACCCAGTTGAAACTGGTAAAATCTTTGGATCAATTATCTTGACATTGATCTCATTGAAATTCTTCAACATCATCAACTTGATCTTTAGATTGTCCTTTTATACCTTGATCTTGTCTGCAATTGCCGAATATTCAGGAAAATTGATCTTGGGTACCGGCTTTATCACTAGAATCAGACCAGTTTATGTCGATTTCTTTCACAAGAATGCTCAATTCATTGGTGGTCACGTTACCGATTATTTGAAAATTGCTGAATTACAAATTCAAGACTTGATTTACTCCAAAGATATCGAAAAAACTTTTAAAACTGCTATTGGTGCCTATTTCCTTTACAAATTAACTTCATGGTTTTCAATTTTCACATTGTTATTAACTTCAACAGTTTTATCATTTACAGCACCATTGATCTATGAATCAAATAAAGAACAAATTGATGCCCTGATTAAAGATTCCACCAAGATTTTGAAACAAAAATCATTGGAATTCCAAGATATCGCAAAGGAAAAATCAGCTCCTTATTTACAAAAACTGGGTCCAGTTGGTTCATTTATTCAATCCAAATTACCAAAAAACAGAACAGCTTCCACCACAGTTGGTGAAGTTCGTCCAGAATTGGATGAGCCAGTTAAGGCTGCCTCATCTGGTATCGATTTACCAAGTGTTCCAAAGAATCCAATTGGTTCCACTACCAGTGATGAAGTTGATATCAATAAATTAGAGCAAGAACTCAAACAAAACAAGGCTAATCTTGAATCAGCTTTCTAAGTCTCTTTTTTGTTTGTTTGTTGACTAAATTTTGTTCATCATCATCATCATCATCATCATTTTATCATTTTATCATTTGTTTTACTCAATCACTCATTTATTCATTCATCAATCTATCCCATCCATCCATTCATCCAATCAATCAATCAATACTATACATGTGTTGAATTGTGTTTTGCCCCCCTCCCCTTTTTATCTTTTTTTTATATAGTTTGGTTCTCTCTTCATTTTCCTTTATTTTTATGTGTGTGTGAAATAGTGTATACATTTATTCATATATCTATATATATCTATATATCTGTGTGTATCGATCTCTTTATATATATCGATTAATCCTTTGTTGTTCAATTCTACAACTTTGTAATACAACCATGTGATTATTTCCTTCCCAACTCGTGTGATAACGGCACTTTATCCAGCTCGTGTGACAACGGCAGCTTTATCAATCAATCAATTAAAAGTCAATAATTTTGATTTTATATGGGGAAAAACTTGTTAATGACAAAACTTGAATTTGGAGTCATTGGTACAACTTCTGTTTTCAATGAATCGAATCGATATTTAAGCACTTTTTCATCATTATAAGCCAGTGATAATATCATCTCTTTATTGCATTGCCGTTGTATCTGGTAATTTTTTATAATATCCATTGATGAGATTTTATCATCATCATCATCATCATCATCACCATCACTTCGATTACTACTACTACCATTACCAAATGTTTTCAATATCTTGATCAATGATAATATGAATAATTGATTGAATAATTGATTGAATTTATCGATCAACACCATATAATTGGGTAACTTCAACAATAAACAGCGTGCTAAATTTGTCCAATATCGGAAATTTGATATTATATATCTATTATTCATCTCAATACTTGATTCATACACCGTTATAACGTTATTTATCTCATTCATCGTTTGAATCAGTCTTTGTAATTGCTCAAGAAGTGCCCTCCATATATCGTGCACTTTATCATTGACAATTCGTAATTTCCATTCGAATAATTCATGCATCGTCTTTGTCGAGTTTGATAAGAATTTCCTTGCACGAGGTGTTAATTGAGCTGATTGTTCCTGTTGTTGCTCGTGATCGTGATCGTGATCGTGCCGTTGTTGTTGTTGTTGTTGTTGTTGTTGGTCATGGTTATGGCGATGTGTGTCATCATAATCATTTTCATCATTATCGAATATGCATTCATCAACTTTTTTGAAACTTGTTGTTAATCTCATCAAGTCCTTGATAATGGAATCGAATGGAAATTGTAATATTTGTATTTGTGAAAAAAGTATTTGATTATATTTATTTTTGAATTTGGAAATCAATAGATTGATCTCTTGTGATGATGATGATGCAATTGCAATAGTTGTAGTATTAGTAATAGTATCAATATCAATTGCCAAATCCAAATCCAAATTGAATTCAATATTGATTTTTTGATAATACAAGAAATAATTGATTGCATACTGGAACAAATCATCATTAAGTTCCAATTTCTTCAATTTCTTCGAATGGATTTGTTTCAATTTGTGAAACCCAATGGTTAATGATTTATAATTTTGCCAAAATGATTGAAATCTTGTATAAAATTTCAATAAATGAATTTTCAACATCTTGGTAAATGCCATATAATTCATTGATAATTCTAATTGTCTTGTAAAATGGTTATTCAACTCTTTAAAGTAGTTGAACTCATGGAATAACAACACTCCCATCTCGTTACTCAAGTTTAATCCATTTCTTAATCCATCCAATCTATTTAAAATCTTGTGGAAAAAAGTCTCATATTTAGAAACTTGTAAATGTAATCTTTCCTCACCTTCTTCTTTCAATCTCATTACAACGTCAACATCAACACTGTGACGAAGGTATGGGTTCAGCTCAGAAAACTCTCCATTGATGACAATAGGGTTCAACAACACTCCTCCCGGTGGTTTTAACCAAGTTAGTTGATCTTCATCATTATCGATAGATGATGACGCAGTAGAACTTCTTCTATATGAATAAATAGATGATGAACCCGATTTCATTTCTGATATTCTTTTATATCTCCAATCAGAAACTCATCTCCTCTGTCTCCTCTATATATATACCACTTATACCGTTTGAAACAAACTTCAAGTAAATTATGAAACAGATTTCTCCCTTTTTGCACCAGAGAGCCCCTGTATCTCCCAATTGGGAATGTTGTCTGTCTGTTTGTTTTAAAGGAAAAAGTTCTAAAGCACAAGCAGAACAGATTTGAAAAACCACTTGGTATCAAACAAATCTATAGAGAAGTAAGATGGAGTTGAATAGACAGTTCCAATTCTATGATATAATACCGATAAAAGACCCACAATATGGATCTGTCGAGCACTCATTATTCAGTAATCCGTTGCTATCGACAATTTGCTCAACGCCATCATATTTAATCTTTAATGCAAATACCACAATCAAGATATTGAACAAACAATTTGAATTCATCACCGAGTTTAAAAGTTATGACCTCAGTTATAACGTTATCAAAATAATCCATATAAGCAACACTTCGATGATTGCTACCCTTGCTGAAAAATTAGGGTCACCTAATTTGTTGAAAATATGGGATTTGAATAAGATTATTGACAAAACTTCTTCCAAGACGACAACTACATCAACAACTGAGATTAAAGAACATTCATATCATTCGCAAGTGGAAATATCGAATGGTGATAACAATTTCCCCATCACTAGCTTTGACTCAAATATCGATTTCAATTTGTTAGTAATTGGGTTCAGTAATGGGAATGTTGTATTGGTAAGAGGTGATATTATACATGATAAAGGTTCAAGACAACGTTTGATATATCAAGATATAGACCCAATCACTGGAGTCTTCTTGAATGGTGACTTAGCATTCATCACAACAATTAGTAAAGTTTTAACTATGCCTATCAATGGTAAGACACAACCTTTACTGATCTTAGATAAGAAGAATGGGTCAGAGTTGGGAGATTGTACTTTTAATTACCAATCAAGACAATTAATCGTTGGTAATGATAAAAACTTGATTTTTTATAATCATTTACAAAAAACCACAACGATGCCATTGTCATTTCCGAAAAGAAAATTGTACAATTTGCATGATAAAAATTATTTATTGATCATATCACCAATCACGGCAACGACAACCAGGTTAATCATCTTGGATTATTCTTCAAGGCAAATAATTTTGAACAATACCATATCTTCAACTATTAGAGATGTATTTGAATGGAGTGATGATTTGTTTTTATTGAGCAATGATGGTTTATTGTTTAAACTTGTGGAAAAATCATTACAACAACAATTAAACATCATTATACAAAGAGATTTATATCCTATAGCAATAGAATTACTGGAGAAAAATCATCTCAACACCACCGAGATTCATTATAAATATGGGAATTATCTTTATGATAAATCAGAATTTGATGACTCAATGGAACAATATATGGCATGTCTTGATGACAAGACGGAAACAAGTGAAATCATCAAGAAATTTAAAAATAATCACAATTTACCCAACTTGATTAAATACCTTTACAAAATGTTTGAATTGAAGATTGCCAACTCAGATCATTTAACATTATTAATGCTTTGTTATATAAAATTAAAATTGAAAGAGGAATTTATCAATTTAATAAATCAATTAACGGTGGATGAAAAATTTGATTTAAATACAGTGATTCAATTATGCAGAGATTCATCATTTTATGATATCGCTACTAAATTGGCGAATCTTTATAACGAGTATCAATTGATTATCGATATTCAATTGAATGATTTACAAAAATATGATCAGGTGTTGGAATATTGTAAGACATTATCGATCAATGATTTGTTGACGGTGCTATTGTCTTCGGATTTGAACATGGTTAAAAATTTATTGGATAAGAAACCAATTTTGATGACAAATTTGTTAATTGATGTCTTCACTGGTAACTTCCATTCCAAGCAATCCAATTTAGATTTCATCGATAATAATATTAATAATATTAATGATAATAATAATAATAATAATAATAATAATAACAACAACGGCACTACGTCGGAAAATGGAATATCAAAACCAACCTATTTACCACCAAAGCCAAGGTTGATTTTTAAAAGCTTCATCAATCATGATTTGGAATTTGTCTTCTTTTTAGAGTCATGTATTATGTCATATGAGAAATTCAAAGGTGATGAAAATGACAAAAGGGATTTAATCATCACTTTATTTGAAATCTATCTCACGTTATACAGCAACACCAAAGAAGAAGAATGGTGTGCAAAGCTGAAACTCTTAATAAGGGAAAATGACAAATTCGTTGATTTGAGTCAAGTGTTATTGTTATGTCAATTAAACGATTTCAATCTTGATGATGAAATTTATTATGATGATAGAAATACAATTGATTTATATAGATCAAGCGTTATATCCAAGAGTCTAGAGAAATCGATAAGAATTTTACATAAATATGGTACAAAAAAACATGTATTGTTCAAATTGGCATTGAAATTTTATTGTTCAGATGAAGTGATATATGAACAAGTGCCAAAACTGGAATTTGAATATTTATTTGAAAATATTCAAAAATTCAAGATATTGACACCGTTAGAGATAATTGAAATAATGTCATTGAATGAAATACCCAAGATTGGTATATTGAAAAATTTATTATTAGATCACATTGCCAATATACAAAAGAATCTAACTAAAAATGAGAAATTGATCGAATCATTTCAAGTGGAAAATACAAATTTATCACATGAAATCGAACAATTGACATCCTCGGTGTCCACCATACAACCAACTAATTGCTTAGCATGTCAACAACCGTTGAAACTACCAGTTATTCATTTCAAATGTTCACATAGTTATCATTTGAATTGTTTAAATGATTTGGAATTATCGACATCAACAACGTCATCATCAATATCGAAAAATGATCATCTTAATGATCATAAATGTCCAAAATGTATCAATGAATTAGAGGAAATTGAATCGATACGAAGGCAACAAGAGGAAACCAGTGAACGTAATGATTTGTTTTTGAATGTTATCAATAATGAAAGTAATGATGATAATTTACAAATAATCACAGAATTTATCGGGAGAGGTTCATTGGAGAATTTGAAATATATAATCAGTTAGTTAGTTATTTAGTTAATCTATTATTATATGTATTATTAATTTTTTTCAGTCGCTGGTGATGCTGACGGTGACCTCGTTGTTGGTCTATGACCATTGTTTTGTAATAAAGAGTTATGTTGTGGTTTAAATGAATGTGGTCTTTGTAATTCATGAAATGATTTGACATCGCCATTACCGAAATCCAATTTCAAATCAGTGCCTTTCTCATCAATGAATTTTTGTAAAGCTTCCTTCTTCTCATCGTTACTATTCTTTAATTCAGTCATATTGTCATTGCTATGATCAGTTTCTTCTGACATTATTCTTGTAAAATGAATATGAAAGATGAAGATGACGATGATGATGGCAAAAGTTGTTGTTGTGTGTTTTTTTTTTTTTTGTAGAAATTGTTTTTCTCGTTACAAGCAGATTGATCCAGAGCAAGATAATAATAATAATAACTTCAACCGTATCAATAGCCATGCGATCAAGTACAACAATTGGAGTCTTATTCGCAGTAACGGGAAACTTCTTCATATCAATTGGCTTGAATTTACAAAAGACTTCTCATTATCTACGGTCTTTCAAATGGTGGGTGGGATTCACATTAATGACTTATGGAGAAATTGAAAATTTCATAGCGTATGGATATATACCCGTGGTAATGGTGAGTTCCCTAGGGATAGTCACGTTAATATCCAATGTCATCATTGCTCCACTGTTATTCAGTCAAAAATTAAGACTTCGAGACTTGATAGGCACATTCTTCGCGAGTATAGGAGTAGTGTTGATTATATTTTCATTGAATGATGCGATGCAAGTTAATGATCCTATTAAATATTTCGATGATGTGATATACTCGTTGAATTTCATTGGGTATTTCATTGGTAGTCTAGTTGCATCAATGGGGTTGATGATAAGGCAACAGGATAAGAATGTGATACAAAATTTAATAATCGTGGCAATTTTCGGATCATATACTGTTATTTCCACAAAATTGTTATCTGTGTTGATAGAATACTCATTTTCATTGATTGTCCATTCTTATAAACCATGCGTTTTGCTTATAGTGATTATCATAACATCATGCTTACAGATAAAATATTTAAATATAGCATTGGGCTTGAATTCGAGTACAGTTGTTATACCCTTGCATTATATTTTTTTCAATTTGACAATTATAATGAGTTCTATAATTGTGTTTAAAGACTTTTCACGCATGAGTATCATGCAGCTGGTACAATTCATAATCGGGATATCATTGACGTTCATGGGTGTGATATCGATATGTGGTGATGAAGATACTCCTATTGTTCACAACACTAATAATAATCAGATTCCAGATATTTCAATTGATGAACCTCTGGATGAAGGGCAATTGAGAGAATCTAATAACGAGCCCGTTATTACAACAAAATTGATTCAAAGAGCCAAATCAACATCGGAATTATTGTTAAACCCAATTAGATCGATTAATAGTAATAGAAGGAATAGTGATGCTTCTGGATCACATGGTACCATGATTGTTGGCTCTGGATTGATTGTCAATACTTTTATAAATTACGCTAAAACCACAACGGGGGTAACGAACATAGATATAGATACAAATAGTCATGATTAATTAGAGAAATGCGGTTTCAACAATCTAGTAGCATACTTATTTTCAATCGTGTTTATTTCCAAATTTCTGAAATTTTCATTCTGCAAAGCTTTTGATATCACTTTTCTCAAATCATCATTCTCACATTTGATTTGTAAATATGAAACTTGGTTGAATTGGACAACTAATTTGATCAATTCCATATTCAAGATCGAGTCTCTGCTAACGTCTAATTCCAATTTTTTCAGAGATATGCCGACTATGTCATGTTGTTTCAAAAAAATTAACATTTCCATATCGATACTCAATCCAATGTGGCACTTGTTCATGAATAAACCTTTCAAATTGTTTAAAAATAATTGAGTGATGGGGAAATTCAAATTCTCGATATACATGGAGATGTAAATTTTGCTCAAATGTAAGATATCCAGCGATTCAGAAATGATGATATTGCGCAAATTGGGGAATTTATATTCTTGAAGTAAATTAATTGGCACGTATTTGATGAATTTATCGAATTTACCAGTTTGAATAAAGCTGGAATCCACAAAGATCGAGTTATTAATAAAAGTTGTCAATCGTTGTTTAACAAACATGAAGCTTTCCAAATGCATCAAAAATTTCCGAAACTGAATCGACGTAGACAAGTTTTTCACCAAGTAACCTTCTAAAGTTAATGACTTAACCAAATGACAATTGCGACTCTTGAGTAATATTCTCATTGATTTCAATCTCGTCAAGGTTATAACACCAAATTCCTTGTCCTTTAATTTATCAAAGTCGAAAATAACGCACGAGTAAAGTCTTGATTTTAAAACTTTATATAATGATTTGTTGACTTGCAACAAGGATAACATGTCTTGCTGTCTTAAATGCTGACAGCAGTACTCTGAGACTATAGTTGCAGGTAGCTTCTGTATCATTTTAGTTGTATTAGATCTGTTGCAAAGAATGGAAATGACTAGACACAAATAACTTACACTCACATTTTTATCTAATCCATCTTATCTGTGTTTTGCCAGTCACGTGATCCTTCGGAGATGTCGTTCTCACATTCTGTGGGAGAAACTTTTTTTCCCTCATTTGCTTTTCAAATATTAGTTTCAAAAGAAGATTTCAAGTAACTTCAAATTGTTACTCTTGACTACTCAGTGATAAAAGATGAATGTCTCTGATGATGTGATCTGGGATTGTATCAATTTCCATTCCAATTCTCATAGAATTAAAACGAGAACTGGGGAACATTTTTGCAGAGATCCCTATAATGTTACCGGATTATGTACTAGACAATCATGTCCATTAGCCAATGCTAAGTATGCCACTGTAAGAAGTTTCAACGGCAAGTTGTATTTATGTATAAAAACCCCAGAGAGAGCACATACTCCTAACAGATTATGGCAAAGGATCAAACTTTCGAAAAATTATAATAAGGCTTTACAACAAATTGATGAACAATTGATGTATTGGCGGAAATTCTCGATACATAAATGTAAGCAAAGATTCACGAGGTTGACACAAATCCTGATGGTTGAAAGAAAGTTACTGTTACGAGAAGATGAGAGACATTATGTCGGTGTGAAGCATAAAGTGAAGAGAAGAGAGCAGACAAGGGAAAGAAAAGCGTTAGCACTGGCGAAGATTGAAAAGGCAATAGAGAAGGAATTGTTGGAAAGGTTGAAAAGCGGAGCATATGGGGATCAACCTTTGAATATCGATGAAAAAGTGTGGAGAAAAGTGTTGGGTACGTTGGAAGAGGAGGAAGATGAAGATGAATTGGGTGAAGAAGTCGAAGAAGAAGTAGAAGATGAAGAGGTTCAGCAATACACCTCTGATGAGGAAGAAGAGGAAGAAGAAGAAAGTGAATTTGAAGGGACGGAAAATATAGATGATGTTGAAAAATGGCTTGGTATTGATTCTTCAAGTGATGAAGAAGATGAATCCGAGGATGACAAGGATGATGATAAAAAGAGAAAGATCAATTTAGAAGTGGAATTAGAATTGGAAAGAGAGTTACAGAATAAAGTTTGAATTTCTTTGTAAAAAGCTAAAGTCTAAATTTTTGAGTATAAGTTATAAGTATTTTGGTATATATATATATTTTTTGGTTTGTTAAATGTGAATAAGAAAGAAATAAAGAAATTGGTGAAAACCCAATTTGTTTTGTCTATTATGACAAGACATTTGCAGCGTATTCACCAGCGAAATTACCAGCTGGATCATATTCACAAACGACATAATTTGACCATTCAGAATCACAATATTGGTAAGCACAACCTAATTTTGTCGATGATTTCCAAACAACTTGAGTGAAATGACCAGTTGCCGATGAGAATCCAGGATTACCGAAATCATAATCATCAATTTCATTATACCATGCATCAACGGTACCTGTGAACCCATAACCAATTGCCAAATTTTCACCATATTCACCACCAGAGTGGACTAAATTATCATTAGCACAAGTGTTACTCTTGGTGACGTAATCAGATGCATAACTAGCTAAGGTATCATCCCATTCAAGATCTGGGGCTCCATGCATTGCTCTATATTTGTTATGTTGATCCAAGATCTTTTGTGCAAATGTCGATAAACCAGAAGAAGAGGAAGATGAAGTGGCAGCTGCTGTTGATGATGATGATGATGATGATGATGAGGAGGAGGAGGAGGAGGAGGAGGAGCTTGTAGTTGGTGTTGGTGTTGGTGTTGTAGTTGGTGATGAAGTGGTTGTTGGGGTTGAAGATGTAGTTGTTGTTGGTTCCGGTTCTTCAGTAGTAGTTGGAGTTGAAGATGTAGTAGTTGCTGGGGTAGTACTTGAAGAGCTTAAAGCGATATTGATTTCTCTTTCTGTAGCCAGTAATGATTGTTTCTCAACAGAAGGTGAAGTTGCAGATGATGAAGGACCACCGAGGGTAACAGTGACAATTGAACCATCACTTGTGCTTGGGAACAAAGTGACACCATCTAAGACAGTGACTATTTCAGAAACGGTAACAACTTTAACATCTTTCTTGTGTAAATGATGAACGTGACCTGGAGCAGCAATGGCAATTGCTGAAACTGAAAGTAAATTTAAGACTGATGAAGCTTTCATTATAAAGTGACGATGATGATGATGATGATGAGGATGATCAGTATTGAATATACTTTTTGTATTTTAGAAAAGATAAAAAGTAGATGAAATTGAAAAGAATTGATGATCGATGAAATATAATTGATTGTCAAGGGGAAGGAACGTGAATAAAGAAGATATTAACAAGTTCTTTAGTTGGCGACTTTTGACAAGAGAATAATATTTAGTCAATCTTTTTAACTCGACTCAATATTATTGCAAATTCGTGATAACTTATAATAGAAACGATGTTAATTAAATACTACTTGTTTATTTTGAAATAGGATAAAATCAAAAATGTTTCAAGGATTCATGGGTTAGCTAGAACAATTTAATTAATTTTTTTAATTTAGTGAGCATAAGCATATTCAGCCGAGACATCGTCAGGGTTGAAAATAACAGACAACAACAACAACAACAACAACGTTGACAAGACAAAGAGAGAGAAAAATTTCAGTTTGTAGAAATAAGTAAATAAGAGATGCAGATTCGCGATCTCGAACACTTGGAGAAAATGCGTTATAAATTGTCTCTGCTGCATCTTGTTAAGGAGTTTGATGGAAAATGGCGTTTCCCCTCGATCTTTCGCTTGTTCCGGTGGGAGGAAGGGGGCGATGATCATGACGCGTGGTTTGGTTCCTGTTTCACCTTGATTTTATCCATTCCCTTTTGGAAACATAAATAAATAAACAAAACGCGAAAAAAAGTGTGGTGTGCGCGTGTGTGTTGTTTTTCTCTTGCCCCTGTTGTGTTGGCCCTTCTTCCATCAGCGCAACGCATAGCGACCAACCCGGAGAGATTCAGATCTGGTGCGCGCAGTCTGTATCTGGAAAGACGTGACCGCCTATGATAGTTGCATGGTTTAAGAGACAAGCATCATCCGCTGTAGCAGCCTCTCTTCCCAAGCAGTTCATTATGGCCATCTATGCGCATCTCTTATTGTCTGCACATTTCCTTCCATACCATCTGTATCGCTCTCTATCTGCTTGGCATACAGCGAGCCTCTTTTCTAATCTTATCACCTGGAGATGTATATATGTATAAATGTATATATATACATAAAGACAGATTAGAGTTTACACTATAGATACTTCGTCCTCCCGCTCTTTCGATCCTGGCCAATCATTTGACTGTTCGTGCCGATTTTTGGTCCATTTCCAGTCAGTCAGACTTCTGATAAATATTTCAAGCCCTAAAATTTAGTAGAGGTTAGTCTGAGATGTAATTATAAATAGAGCGCAGCATCTTTGATTTTGCCTGTGGCATTTCGTCAATTATATATATAGATATAGATATATATATAGATATGCACTTTTCCAACTAATCATTTCATCAGTTCCCACCTCTATACACACATATATACATACAGATATACTTTGAACCATGTTGAAAGGTATTGGCAACAAATTAAGAAGGAGGAGAACAGAATCACTTGCATCGATCATCTTTTTTCTTGTTCTCTTGGGTACATTTGGCATCCCCGATAGTCAAACAATACCAGTAGTCACAGATCATTTGGAAAACATATACAATATAGCTGGTGAATATTTGAACGATGATGAACCAGTGCTGACAATCCGTGATTTTTACAATGATGTTTTCAATACAATGTTGGAATTCGCACCGAATATCACAGGTGGTCAATTCCCCAAAAATGACAATTGTTCAATGCAGTTGATTGGTGTTGACACCGATGACAAATTCTATTCAAGGCAAACATTATTAGATTGTCTAGTTGTGACGCCAGAGAATATGTATAATTTGAAAAATTCTCATGCAAAAGTGAGAGAACTGTTACCAATAACGTTCCCACAAAGTTTTTATAATGGAGATGGGATCGTCATCGTTGGAGGTGGGAAATTCTCAGCATTAGCACTGTTATCAATACGAACTCTAAGATATAGAGGTACCACTTTACCCATTGAAGTGTTTATGCCCCCTGGTGAAGAAGAAGAGGAAATTTGTGAATTTTTCGCAACGATGAATGCCAAATGTATATCACTTGATAGAATCTTGAATGCAAATGCTATAAAGAGATTGAATTTCAAAGGTTATCAATTCAAATCGTTACTGTTATTAGCTTCAAGCTTTGAAAATGTATTGCTTCTAGATGCAGATAACAATCTGATTAGGAACATTGATGAAGTGTTTGCCACGGCACCTTTCAACATCACTGGTTTAGTAACATGGCCTGATTATTGGAAACGCGTAACAAGTCCTCATTTTTATGAGATTGCCGATTTGGAAATTGGAAACATCGTGAGATATAGTGTTGATGATAAGACTCCAAAGTCTGCATATGTTACCGGTGATGAAAATTTAAATACACAAGTTTCATTCCATGATAGAGATAATACAATACCAGATGGTTCTACTGAATCAGGCCAATTATTAATAAATAAATTCAAACATGCTGAGACTTTGTTATTAAGTTTTTATTACAACTATTATGGTCCAAATGTTTATTATCCGTTATTAGGACGTGGTGCACCAGGTCAAGGTGATAAAGACACATTTTTAGCAGCAGCTCAAGTGTTGCAAAAACCGTATTATCAAGTTAAGAAATTTCCCTCCACTATAGGTTATAGTCGTCTGAATCAATTTCATGGTGTTGGCATTGTTCAAGCGAACCCTGTCACTGATTATGAAAATTATCAAAATATTCCTAGAACAGTTGATGATAAAGAAGTTGTTGGATTTAAGAAAATAAACAAATATGTCACTGAACAAAATTCATATTTTCTTCATGCTCATTTCCCCAAATTAGACCCATATGATTTATATGAATCTAACGTGTTGATGGATGGTGCTAAGCATGCGAGAAATTACGGAAATTTGGAAAAATTTGGACTGGATTTTGATTTTGAATTACTTCAATTTGTCTATATCGATGAAATTTTTTGTCAATTGAATTTAACATTTGATTATGCTAAACAGAAGAAATCTTCACGGGAGGAACTTTGTGTCTTTGTCCACGAACACATAACAGCTTTAACGGAAACAACAAATAAATATGGTGGTGTTTAACTTTTATTACTAGTACTATTATTATTATTATTATTATTATTATTATTATTGCTAATACAGTGATTTCTAATTTTAACCAGCACACTCACAGACGTACCAACACAATAATATGCAAGATATCAAACGCAAGTGGTGTTTTCCCAAGTGAGATTTCTAAAAATAAATCCTCCATCCGACAACCAAGAGATGCACAGATGCACGTCGCAATTCGAAAAGGAAAAAAAACGCCGAACGGAAACAAAAGACAAAAAGCACAAAAAGCACAAAACTGGGTCAAATCCCAACAAGCACTGCACGCGGTTCAAGTGATCGGCAAACACCAATGTCTTGTGAGGTATCATAAGTGGTTGCGTCATACACAAAGCAGCGGCTTATTGAGACAATCGCAAATGAACTACATCGTATCTACCATACATTGTTATGAGCACCAGCTTGTTTCGCTGTCTCGTCTTGACTGGAACTGTACAAAATCGAAAGAATAACAAGGGGCGATGATGGTGGGCGGTGTACTATCTGTCTCTCTGTCTCTTCCCTTTTTAAGATGGAAATAAGCAATTAAAAGATGCAAAACATGTGAGTGCTCTCTCTTTGCTGCTGCTGCTGCTGCTGAAGAAGAAGAAGAAGAAAAAACCGCAAAGCAAAAAAAAAAATCAAACAGCAAAAAAAAAAAAAAATAAACACTCAAAAGATGAAGTTGGAGAAGAAGTAGAAGAAGAAAGTATAGAAAACTTTTCCAAATCAACATAAGATTCTTTGCACTTTTATTATCATCTGGTGATCATGGCTTTCAGTATCGGACATCGGATCAAAAGGAAGAGAGTACTTGTACTAGGACTCTTCGTCACCTCAATACTTGTATATTGCACGTTTGTCTTTAAGGAAAGTATAGTCATCCCAGATGCTATAAATAACCATATAACTAATATTTATAACAAATCTGAATCATTTTTAAGTTCCAAGGAAGCCACCATTGATGAATTCTATAATGAGGTTTTCGAAATCATAATCTCACAGTCACCAAAGCCTCCCGCTGAAGGTTCAAAGTTCTTCACTACAGATGATAAATGTGATATTGGTGTTACTGGAGTTGATTTTGACGCAATTGTTTATTCCAAAGACCGATTGGCCAAATGTACAATAGTCAATAACGATGTCTTGGCAAGTTTGAAAAAATCCCATGATTCAATGTTGAACTCATTACCAAAATCATTCCCACAAGGTTTTTATAAAGGTGATGGTATAGTTATGGTTGGTGGTGGGAAATTTTCCGCATTGGCATTGTTAGCAATAAAGACACTGAGATATAGAGGTACTTCATTACCCATTGAAGTGTTTATGCCAGAGGGGGAACAAGAGGATCAAGTTTGTGATTATTTAACAACGTTGAATGCTCGTTGTATATCTCTTTCTGATATCTTGACTCAATCCACTATTGATAAATTAGATATAAAAGGATATCAATTAAAATCATTACTGATTATGGCTTCAAGTTTTGAAAATGTCTTGCTTTTAGATGCTGATAATAATCTGATTGAAAATGTCGATGAAATCTTTAACAAGGCTCCATTCAATGAAACGGGTTTAGTTACATGGCCTGATTATTGGAAACGTACAACTAGTCCTGTGTTTTATGACGTTGCCAGACTCAAGTTGGGTAACAGAGTAAGATATAGTATCGATACAAAGACTCCTGTTTCCGCATATGTAAAAGGTGATGAGAATTTGGATACTGATGTTCCATTACATGATCGTGAAAATTCCATACCTGATGGTTCCACTGAATCGGGGCAATTATTGATAAACAAGTATAAACATGCAGGTACTGTATTGTTAAGTTTTTATTATAATTTCAATGGTCCTAGTTATTTCTATCGTTTATTAGGTCAAGGTACCGCTGGTGAGGGTGATAAGGATACATTTTTAGCAGCTGCTCAAGTATTGGGAAAGCCATATTATCAAGTGAAAAGACCTCCTGGAACGGAAGGGTATCATAAAAAGGATGGATTTCATGGAGTTTGTATGTTACAAGCAGATCCAATCACCGATTATGAATTATTTAATCAAATTCCACAACAAGTGGAAGAATCTAAAGAAATTGGATATAAAAGAGTTATGAAATACATCAAGGAAGGTTCATATTTCGTGCATGCTCATCATCCAAAATTGGAACCATTTGATTTAATGGAGTCTAAGGAATATTTAAATGATGATAAAAAACATCATCGTATGTATTCAAATTTATCAAAACATGGTGTTAATTTTGATTTTGAATTGTTACAGTTTGTATTCATGAATGAATTATTTTGTGAACAAGGAGATGATAAATTGTTAGATTTCAAATATACACATGATAAGAAATCAAATCAAAAGGATGTTTGTAAATTCATCAAGGAACATTACGATTTTTTGGTGAAAAATTCTAAAAATTTTGGTGGTATATAATAATAATGATATAATATATAAGCTTCTATTAATATTGCGTTAACCAAAATTTCTCCTTCTTAAGAGGATGTCCCTGTGTATTGAAAACCCATTCATCAAGACTTAGTACTTTACTATCTTGGAAAATCAAATAAAAATATTTCAAAGTCTCTGCAAACCACCAACTTTCCAATTCATTTTCAAAAATGATCTCATTACTAGTGACATCCCGTATCGATGCTTGAACTGTCTCAGATTCTTTACCCTTTTTAACCTCAATTGAAGTTCTAATCACTATTTTTTGGAAAATTTCCCATGCTTGATCTCTATATAGATCAAACCCAGTGATTCTATAATTTATGAATAATGACTCGATCAATTCAGGTCTTAATAAATGTCTTGGATCCATATCGTTGAATTCTAATGGTTGATTCATAGCTTCACCCGTCTTCCAAATTTTTGTCCTTGGGTCAATAGGAGAATATGGGATTTTGGAACTTGTCTTGACGGTGTATTTCAAATCATCATCAGCAATTATGTAATTGATTCTTTCAGGTGGTTTATTCTTGGGGTTTTTGTTGTTACTATTGGTGGTGTGTTGTTCGATTAAATTGATCTTATCTTGTTCATCGAATTCACAACGAACCAAATCATCACAACTATCAACCATGAAGGATTCAGGGAATAATCCAGTCTTCTTTGTTATTTGGAAACAACTTCTTGTCAAATCTTTACCTATTTGTAAATCTGTTGGATCGTGAAATACTTGATTCACCAAGGTGAAAAACCCACCGGCAAAACATGATAAATGAGAAACTTTATTATGTTGAGTAATTTCCAAATGTGAATATTTGTTCGTCACTGTGATTTCATTCAAGAATTTCAAACCTTCTTCCTTCATCTTTGGTTTGAAAATTAAAAATTTCTTAATCTTCTCCTTTGCCGTTTGGAAGAATTCTAAATATCTTTCGTCAAGATTACCATTCAATAATATATACAATTTCAACAAATATTCATAAAATGAATCTGCTTTCCCCTCCATTGAGTAAACTTGTTGGTTCTTATTTGTTGGTTTAATCTTATTTGAAGGAATACAATATGCTAATTCATTGTCATCGTTATAATCATACACCAATATTACTCTCTTGGCGTTTGGTGGCAATTCACCATTGAACATTGAGGCAACATCTTCATCTTTGAAAACAACTTCACATCCACTTAAATCCAATTCATTGGGTATTAATCCTTTTATCAAAAATTCATCTTTGGAATCGATAATGTTATCGATCAAATTCATCACATAGGTATAATATGTCATATCTCTTGTCATTATCGATAACCTAGTAAATTCCAAACTTAGAGAACCTAATTCAGATAAATAATTAACCATTGATGCATGTTTTTCTCTATCAATTTGATTTGCTTCAACATTATAATACATGATGGGGAAATGAGTCTCTGTGTCAAATGCCCTTAATAATATCTCTGCAACGACTTTGGCACTATCTAATAATCTAAACTCCTCTGATAAGTCAAATGCACTTAGTAAACCACCTAATATCCTGATATTAGCTTCAAAAAGTGGGATGTCATCTCTCTTAATTTCATGGAAATCCATCAGTTCGATATATGAAACGGCCATTTCAAATTCTTCGGGAAATCCCATAAGAAATAAGGTATCAAGAGAATCAATCAACGTCATTGACCAACCTATGTAATCATCCTCTCCTTTCAATGATAATGGTTTGAAAGAATCATACTTTTTGCTAAAGTAAAAATATTGATTCCAATTCTCTATAAATAAACTCTTTACAGCACTGAATCTAGACTCTTGTGAGGGATATCTACCAGTTTGTATCTTGTGGAATTTTTGTTTTTCAACGGGTATTTCCAAAAGTTTTTCCAATGGATGCTTAAATTCATATTGTAATGGGATTCGATATACACCTTCATCCTTGACAAAATTTGGTGATTTTTTCCCCTGCCTTAATCTATCATAAACAATGGGTAATGAATCATATTTAGTATTACTTAAGATATCTTCATCACTACTTGCATGCTTCGTGAATCCCATAGAGTGTTTATTATCCTTTTGACCCATTCTTGAAAATTCCAGCTCATCGCGGTATAATATTTCCTCTTCAACTTTCTCAATCATCTCATTATCAAGTTTGGGCAAATCTTTAAACAGTTCATCACCTGCTTTATCTCTAAGATCGGCTTCATCTGAATTTAATTCCAAATCCTTTCCAAGATCATTTATTTCATTTGGTGGATTTGATCTGTTATCGTCATTTTCCTTTATAAATGATGTTTGCAAAGTGTAAAAAATCACAAATATGACAAGGATCACTAGTATCAAAATCCTCCTACTCTTGTATATCCTGGGTACTTTGATCATCTCGATCTTGGAAAGAATGAAGTATCAAATGGAACAAAGTTTCACTTCATTAATTACATGTGTATTTACTCAACTTGTGGGCAATCTGGGCAAAAAGTGACTATGTATTGAGCGCTGCGGACACTACTTAAGCCTCCTTCTCTAATTAATTGAGCACAGACACAGACACAGAGACCGACACCGACAAACACTTGACTTGAGAATGATGATCCAAAGAACAGACAGGTGACGAGACGGGTTATGCGTTTGTTATCAGTGTAAGGTCATAGCACGGATGTTTCTCTGTATAAGCTTGCAATTTCCATTTGACTCTTTTGTGTGTCTGTTTACATTCTTGAAAAAGCTGAAGCTGACAAGGGTAACGTTGTTTTGTATCAACTCAGTTGTATGTTTCGGCACCAATGGACTCAGCGTATTAAATTTAAATAGTTACACGAGCAGTATTCACTCGAGGCAAGGCTCCTTGGGCTAATGAGCTAAGAATAGATTGACCTGAACCCTTTTCCGGTTAATATGCATTGTCGGCCAACAAATGATAAATAGAGATGAATATTGTAACTTTTGAAATGTGGGAGAGGAAAGTGCAACGAAGGAAGTTTTCTTTGCATGATAATGTTAGTAGTTGATAGCTGCGATGAGACACCACCGGTACATATTATACATAGGGATTTCACTCCTTGTCCTTGTACAAACATCGAAACAAGAGATGATGGGTGATCATAAGGAGTGATGGAATGTCTGAGAGAACAATGCTGCCGCTGTCCTGGCCAAGTATACCAGAGTGACTGCAGTAATGCTGCCCAACGCTTGGGTGAATGTGTTTCAACAACGACCAAACTTCTAATTTTAGATCTCCTCAAATTCCACACTCAAAAACACAAAACACAAAAACACGAAAAAAATTAAACACAAAAAAAAGGCTGAACTTCGTGGAAGAATCCAGGTCATCATCATATATATATATATATACATATATATATACTTATTACCTGATCTTCATAGATCAACCACAACCCCAAAATTCTTATCTGCTGATATAAATTTTGTATATTACAACACACAACACAACACAATAATATCATGGCTCCATCACTGATTATCACAACGCCATCTGCTCCATCATCTGCTTCTTCTTTCCAAATGGTTGATAACGTTTTATTGAAAGAGGATGATATCCCCCCATTACCACAGGGTTATCAAGTTAGAAGGTTAGAATTGGAAGATTACTCGAATAATGTGTTGGAAGTTTTGAAAACGTTAACCACCGTTGGTGCGATCACTGAAGAAGAGTACAAACAAGTTTTCATTGAATGGTCAAGAAATTCTCATATCTATAACCCACTTTGTGTCACCAATGAAGAGGGTGTCGTTGTCGCTACAGGAATGTTGTTGATTGAATCCAAATTGATCCATAGATGTGGTAAAGTTGGACATATAGAAGATATTGCCGTTCAAGGTTCAGAACAAGGTAAAAAATTGGGTTTGATATTGATTAAAAATTTGTTAAATGTTGCCAAATTTAATAAATGTTACAAAGTCATTTTGGATTGTGATCCAAAGAACATTGGGTTTTATGAGAAATGTGGATTTAATCAAGAAGGTATTGAAATGGGTTACCGCTTTTAAACAGTTGGTGAGAGTGTTTTTTTATCATTATATAGGGCGTTTTTTCTTATTTTTTTATATTATTATCATTAGGTTACACACAACAAACACACACAAACACACACACGAGGAACGTGTGATGAGGAATTGGAGGAATTTTTCTCAATCAGTTTAATAAAGCATTTTCAATAATCAAACATATCCCCTGTAGTAAACCATCATTTTTAATCATTTCTGTAATCAATTCATCATAATTTATTATTAAATCATCCTGTTTAATATTCAATAAACAATGGATAATTGTTTCAAATTCTCCAAATTCATTCACTTGTAAATCCCATATAATGTTCAATTCCTTATCCATGGAGTTTACTTTCAAAATAGGCTCATTTTTCAATTTCAAAAAATTAATCAACTCATTTGACGAATCTAAATTGTTTATAGTTAATCGATCATGATACTTGTCAAATATTTTCAACCATATATCAATCTTGCTCAACAATAATTTAACATATGAATTGATTGCGTATATGACAAACGTTATATCTTTGAAACTATCTATAGCCTGGCTTAATTCGGTAGGTACATTGTCATATCGCGTTTGCCATTTCACCACTTTTTCATCCAAGATATCAATTTGCAAAATGATCGTTATCTTGAACAATTTATGATACTTGAGTTCAAATTGAATATGCTTAAGGGAATTGATAATTTGCACCGAGTTTATTTCAATTTGAAGATGTGGTTGGAAAAGCTTTAAAAGTTTTAATCTTAAATTCCAATTATCAATTATTGGTAATTTATTCAATTCCAATCTCAACTTGTTCAATTCTTCATTCTTATGTGGCTGAATGTTAGGTATCTCCAAGATTTCTTCAGTAGCTATTGATCCGTCTTCTTTGAAATTCAGTATCTCAAGTTGCACATCACTTATCATTTGTTGTAATATTTTCCTCTTGTTTATCAATTCGTTCCTTCGCGTGGATAATGTCATCAAGGTCTCATCATCATCATCATCATGGTCGTCAACGTCTCCATGTCTGAATTTTCTAGAAGAACGCCTAGACCCGGGGACAATTGGAGAGTCTGCAATAGTAGCCTGTGCGGGAGAAGACTGTATTATGTCGCTTAATGTTGGGATGTTCGAAGACATGGGGATAGTATCTGTCTTGTTTATTATATGTATCTGTACGCAATTCTGAAAGAAACAAAAAAATTGTAAAAATTTTAAACCAAAGAGATTGTACAAGGACTAGAGGTATAGATACAAGGCGATCTCAGGCACAGGCACAGGCACACACTAGTAATAAGAACATGGTTAGCACTCCAGAATTAAGGAAATACTTGAACAAGAGGTTGTCGGTACTGTTGAACGGTAACAGAAAATTAGAAGGATCCTTAAGAGGGTATGATTTATTTTTAAATATCACGTTGGAAGACACAGTTGAATTGCCAGCGAAAGTACAGATAGGGACCGTGGTGGTTAGAGGGAACTCGATAATAAGCATCGAGGTGTTGGATAAGTTGTAAGGTGAGAGACTCAGATATATCTATATATGTATTGATGCAGAAATGTTAATCTTTGGAATTTATAAAACGTAAGCGATTCTCTATGGGCGGCTTACTGGAATCTTGTCAGTCGATTTAGAAACACGTCCCATCTATCATATAGACATTGAATTGAAACTGGCAAGGAGCTCATATAACTGTACACCTAAAATCGAACTGGACTAGACAACAACAACAACAACAACAGAGTGGGAAATCGAAAAAATAAATTTGAAGTAACAAGAAAATCCCACAAGAGCACAACAATTGGTGTTTGACTTACATATATACACATAAACAAGGAGGCAAGCAAGGAACGATGGTTCTTAGACTCCCCAGAAAATGGTTAAGACAAATGACATATCTTGCATTTTCCCTTTCATTCATGGGATTATTGATCGCTGTTGTCGATCTCATGTATAAGAATATATTACCTTCACCTATTCATAACATGATCCCATACCAGGGTAAAGATACCATTTTACAAGAGATTTTGATAAAAGATTGTTCGATATTGAATAGGAATTGTCAAGTTGATGGTTTTTATAAATACGATGTGGATTTACAATTGGGTAAATCATGGACAAAGAGCACATATCTTTTCAGTAAAATTGTCACTGAAGAGCAATTGTTAACAAGTGATAATAATAAAGTTATTATTGATATAATTGTCTCTAATGAGACAACAGCAGCAACACCACCGGTGGAATTATTAAATGATATTGGTGCTGTGAAATTACAAGATTCTGATTGGCAATATTATGATTATGGAATTTGGTTAAAATATGGTAAATTTATCAAGGGGAATGTTATCAATGAGATTGAAGTCTTGTTTGGTCCGGATTCTGTGGATCCAAGAGGACCAAATTGGGAACTTATAAAGCATCAACCATTACTTTTACAAGTCACTCCTGGTTTGGAACCTTATTTAACTTTTAGAAAAGGTCAAGCGCCAGAGTTGGTGAAACCGCTTTTAAAAATAAATAAAAATTCAAAATTTAAAATATTACAAGTGGCGGACTTGCATTTCAGTACTGGTGTTGGGAAATGTCGTGATCCATTCCCTGAGTCTAGTGGTGGTGATGATTGTGAAGCGGATCCAAGAACCTTAAATTTTATAAACAAGGTTTTAGATTTGGAAAAACCTGATATGGTGATATTATCTGGTGATCAAATATTTGGTGAAGATTCACCGGATTCCAAAACTACTTTATTCAAGGCCTTGTCAGTGTTTATCGAGAGAAAGATTCCATACGCTGTTACTCTTGGTAATCATGATGATGAAGGTTCAATGGATAGAGACGCGGTGATGCAGTGGAGTTGTCAATTACCATATTCCGTTGCATCAATGGGTCCTGAAGAAGTAGATGGTGTTGGGAATTACTTGTTGAATGTCGAACTGCATCATTCGAAAAATCCACTGATGTCATTATGGTTCTTGGATACTCATAAATATTCACAATCGCCAAAGACCAACCCAGGTTATGATTGGATCAAAGAATCTCAATTGAACTGGATACGTTCTCAATACAAGGACATAGAACAAGAGCGTAATAGTTATACACATATCCATTTATCAATGGCATTTTTCCACATCCCCTTGCCCGAGTACAGAGATATGGAAAACCACGTTATCGTGGGTAGTTTCAAAGAAGGTGTCACCGCACCAAAGTACAACACTGGTGCTCATGATTTACTTCGAGATATTGGTGTTAGTGTCATATCTGTTGGACATGACCATTGTAATGATTATTGTCTTTTAAACGATTTTTGGATGTGTTATGGTGGTGCTGTAGGTGAAGGTGGCTATGGAGGTTATGGAGGAACTTCTAGGAGATTGAGAGTCTTCGAAATAGATACCCAAAGGAACGATATCAGGTCATGGAAGAGATTGGAGAATGATCCCCATGGGGATCATAGATAGTCAAGTGTTGGTCAGTGGAGGTAAAGTTGTTGAAGTGTAAATTTTTTTTATATATGGATTTGTGTTTTTTTCGTTGGGCTTATGGGAAAATGTACAGATATAAAAACATTTACATCTGTATAAACACATATATCAAATGTCTTTACAACCTTCACAACATGCAGCATTGCCACCGCATCACCACCACCTTCTGCTGCTGCTGCTGCTGCACTCTACGACTCTTGCGCCACTGATAGAAGATCATAAACAGGTCAATGCGTCATGTCTTGAGTTTTTAATAATGGAAATGGTTCCATTATCACT
This sequence comes from Nakazawaea ernobii, assembly GCA_030567655.1. NCBI lineage: Eukaryota > Fungi > Ascomycota > Pichiomycetes > Alaninales > Pachysolenaceae > Nakazawaea > Nakazawaea ernobii. The sequence continues at coordinate 141,506 of JAJLSN010000239.1, forward strand.
TCGTGTGACAACAGACTTGGACCAAGATGAACCAATAACAAATTACCACTTTGGAGGAGTGGAACAGTTATTCAACTCACAGTTGTTGAAGAATGAGAATAATAATGCAAGAATTGAAAGTTATGGATTTCAAGTGGGGAAATCGTTATTAGAATTTTTAATGTTTGAAAGAAGTGAAGCTCAAGATTTCAAGAATGTGTTGAATATAATGAAATTAATAGCAAGAGATATTTGGAAGAATTTGTATCTGAAACAGATTGATAATTTGAGAACAAATCATAGAGGTACATTTGTATTAATAGATTCACATCATAAATTTGTTTCAAGATTTGATTCCAATGAGGAACAGTTGTCAAAATTAGATATAATCACATTGTATTTGAAATTCGATTGTGGTGTGATAAGAGGAATATTGAATCAATGTGCTATTACAAGTACCGTCGATGCAGAGTATAAACCGGATGGGACTGTTCATTACACTATTGTATTATGATAACAATAATAACAACTTCTTAGACACAACAAGGACAATCTATATAGTGATAAATATAAAATAAAGAATATTTCCTCAACCATTGAATTCATAATATCCCCAACCCAAACACATTGTCTCAGCATTGAACAATTCCTTACCAACTTCATTTTCAGCAGCACCAGAAGTGACAACAACGGGTAAGAAATGTTCATTACTAGGATGAGCTTTTGCGTAAAGATCTTTATGAATTGTATCCAACTTGTTAAATTCTGTCAACCTTTCATCTCCAGTTTTCTGCAAAATATCTTTGAGCAATGAATTGAATTTTGACAGGTATGGGAATTGCGCTCCTGGCATAGACAGACGACGGAAATCTCCCAAATTATGTACAGACATCCCAGAACCGATAATCAACCCATTTTGCTGTCTAAATGTAGATAACAATTGTCCCAATTTGAAATGCGTATCATGATCCGGGGATGAAGTGAGTGAAACTTGTACAACTGGGCATGAAACGTCCCATTTATGAGAATCACTACTTTTTTGATCAGTGAATGCCACTTTAAAAGCCACCCATGAACCATGATCAAGACCTCTTGAAGTTAATTTTGTTTGGAACCCACCTTGTTGCAAGACATTACTTATCTTCTCGGCAACCTCTTTCGAGCCTCTGGAATGGAATTGCTCTTCATAATAATGTGGGGGGAAATTGCTAAAGTCATAAATCAATTTCGTATCTTCGTCACTCAACAGATATCTCGATGATAAACCTTTACTTGGGATATCAATCTCCACCAAATTTGACAGTGATGATTGCCAATGGGCACTGACCATGATGATGAAATCAGGTTTGATCTCGTTCTCGATCTTGTGACCTAACTGTTTCAAAGTCTTGAAAGCTCCTTTCTCACCAAATGGGTCATTTTCATACATAAATGAAGGTCCTCCAGAACTGATGAAATAAACTGGTAATTTGGAAGAAGATGAAGAAGTCATTGAACGCCAGATATTTTTATACAAAATAGACAACAGCAAAACAATAGTTGACGTGATTAAGGCTATTGTATATTGAAACTTCATATACAATTGATCTTATATCATCAATGCGGCAAGCTCATCATATCTATATATATACATCTATATATATGTATATATTTACGACAGCACAAAGTGTGGCACCATTTTGCCCTTTCTGCTGCTGAAAACAAAAAACCAAAAATTTGTCAAAAATTACTCATTTTTTACTCACGCTGCTGAGTAATTTCCATCTACCTTCTTCCCTTTTTGGGATTATTGCCATTATCACCGGTTGAGAGCTTCATCTTGTTAACAGTTATGGTCAACAACAAGTCCTGTTGATTAGTAATACTTATCAATGACTTCTCGTCCCACCATTCGTCACCACCACCACCAGTGGGCGTTTCTTTCAACTTTTTGGCATGATCTCTTTTATAATACTCCATCAAATCATTGACAATTTTACCCTTTTTCAAATTACCCGGTTGGATCTTCAACTTGTATTTGAATTTTTGTAATGCAGACCATGGTGCAAAAATTGGAACGACATCTTCGATGTTGTCAGTTTTCAAAGGTGACAGTATCAATTTATCAAGTGATTCACGATACGACACCAATTGAGGCTTTTGCTCCTCGTCTTCCAAATGAGTATCATCCTTATCATCATCATTACCATCTTCTTCTTCTAATTCTTGCAAGATTTTTTTCAATTGGTTGAGTACTTGCTGTTTAGTACGAAGTATTCTCCAATTACCATCTTTTTTAACTTCATTCCCACCAGAAGTAATGTTAGTGGTACCACCATTGTCTTGTTTCTGAGTTTCTTGTTCATGCTTTAATGTCCCCAAGATTTGCATTCTCAACTGCCGTTCTTCATCATCTTGATCTGCATATTTCTGCTTAATCTTCTTCATCTTTGCCTTCTTCCCACGTACTTTAACTTGTGTTTGCTCATATGGAGTCGGCAGTTTAGATTCTTCTGGCTTTTCAGTAAGAGACAAATCACTCAATTGTGAATCCACCTCATTCTTCTGATGTGGTTCTTTATTCAGATCTTTACTCATCTCCTTTTCATAATCCTTCTCCAATTTGGTCAACAATGTTTTCAATTCACCAGTTTTCTTATTGATGACTTCATTATCATCAACCAATTTGAAACCTAATTCTTGATCTTTTTTCAATCTATTTTCAACATATTTCTCACTAGTGGCATTATCACCAATCCAAAAAAACCCAATACCAAATGTCAATTGTGCAGGAGGTAAATAATTTTTCTCCTTTGTCACATTGAGCATACCAGTTTGTAAAACAGACCCATCAAAATCTCTTTTGGAAACATCTTTACCCATAACAAACCATGGTGAGGTAACAATCTTATTTTCCCATGCTTTCGTAGTGGATAAAGAATAAATACCTGCTTGCATCAATGTAGTTGGAGGTACTTCTTTATTTTTGTAAGGGTTTTTAATAATCATTTTCAATGCATTTTCCAAGTCATTTGATACAAAATAATCATTATCATTATTGAAATGCTTGTAATAAATTAAATCAATTTGAGCATTATCACGACCACCGATACATAAATAACCATCATTACTAATAAACCAGAAAAATTTCTCGAACCACAGTTTAGAACGCATCAGTTTTAAAACTTGATTAGTTGTTGTTTGCTTTTCAATTTTTTTCAAGTCTTTGGAGATCTTACGTTCAGTGTTCTTTATGGCTAAAGATGCATTCTGTTCAGTCTTCAATTTCTTTTGCAGTGCATCTCTCTTGGCATCAAAGTATAACGTAGAGTTGGCAAAGGCTGATAATGATAAATCAATGGTCACATTCAATGTCTTTCTCTTGTCTTTTAATTTGTTTTTAGTTTCACCATTGTCAGAGTCTGAATTTGAATCTGAATCTGAATCTGAGTCTGAATCACTCTCTGAATCTGTTGAATCATTTGTGTCTTCATCATCATCATCATCAAAGCTAACATCAGGAAGACTTAAACTAATTTTATTTTCTTTCAAATTCAATGGAATATTGATAAATTGAGCCATTTCATTACCACGTTGTTTTTGCATTTGTATTAATTTTTCGATATTTTTCCAATCCATTTGTTGATCAACTAATGCCTGTACGATTTTTTTACAATTTTCAACAACATCACAATAAATCATGATCAATTCTGCCTTTTTAACATTGATGTTTTGTAACTCTTCCAATTTACTAATTTTCATGTTATTCTCATCTTTAACTAATTGTAATCTCTTTTCAGAACTGACTTGTAATTGTTGTTCTTTTAATGAATTTTTATTCAATTCTAAACTTGTGAAAAATTTATCCAAGGCTTTGTTATAACCTTCAATTTGTTCCACTTTATCAACGGACTTAAAAGTTGGTTCAAAGGGGGAAAACTCATCATATGTGAACTCAAGAGAATCTGGGTTACCCAGGTCATGTATTGGGTTTTTTTTACTGATTAAAACCCCTTTATGTGGGTTTTCTTGTAATACTAAATCCAATGCCCTATTGGATTCATTCAATGCATCAACAACTTTCTGTAATTTGAAATCATCTTCCAATAAAACCATGGATGACTCTGATGAATTGACTTCTTGTTCTTTCAATTTAATCTGGATCAATTCAGATGATAAGAATGATGCATTTAAAAATAACAATTTATGAATTGACAACACTTTATTATTCGTGATTTTTTGCTTTTGTATCCAATTAGAAACTTCCTCCTTGGTGAATACATGATCCGCATTCGTTGTTGGTTCGCTGAAAAGGGATTTGTCAAACAGGTTATACAACTCCCCAACAGCATATTTATCATTATTTTCCTTTTCTTCAACTAATCTTTGCAATGACAAGATTTTCAAATCTTGATCTAACAATATGATATTACCAGCACTGAAGAATTCAAATACTAGATAGTAAAGCCCCGAGCTGAATTCCATTACAAGAACTCTGTCATCCCCAACTTGTTTCAAATTAGTCAATCTCTTTGTCTTTAAATGTTTTCTCAATTTGATCACAAAATTTGAAGGTTCTTGAGTAGTTGGTCTTTGGAAATCTGTTTCATAAATCTTGGAACCACAATCCACAATGACACTTTTCTTGGAATCTGGAATGTTAAACTTGAATAAATAGTTCTTATTACTGTTCAACAAATTGTAAATATTTTGTAATCGGTAACCTTTAATGTCATTCTCTAATTCCGAAGTTAAAAGCTTGATATCTAACGATGAGATTCTTTGCTAAATTGATGGCAAGGCAATTGTTAGTGATGCGTTCAACAGAGCCCTGGATACTACGATATGTCAACTCACCTTCATGGTTAATTCCAATGTTAATGCTCTTGTTCAAATAATAACAATAGTCGAGTGTTGAAATTTTCCATCATACAATTATTCTTCTTCAGATGGATGGCAACAAAGAGGAAGAAAAAAGTGATTTTTCACCACCCGCAAAGATTTTTCCACTTGGACACACATAAGGAAGAGCATCTCTATGTTCAAACAATTGATAGCCAAGCCTACGAGAGTTATAAGACCAGCACAACCTCTAATTAGATCATCAGCAATATCGGGAATGACACACCACTCTCTGACAATCACTAAAGCACAAGAAAAACCTGTGAAAAAGGCGCGTACAGATGCAGATACAAGCAAAGTTGTTCCAGATTCATTACCACTGATACCTTTAACGGCATCAGCGATATCCAAGCCAAAGACTAATATCGATCATTTGCAACCGATCGTTTGGATAGATTGTGAAATGACAGGTTTGAACACGTTTGAAGATCACATTATCGAGATATGTTGTCTTATCACAGATAAAGATTTGAATATAATTGATGAAGATGGGTACGAATCAGTGATTCATTGGGATAAAGAAGTTATGGATAAGATGGGGGAATGGTGTATTGAACATCATGGATCAAGTGGGTTAACTGATAAAGTTTTAAAATCTGAAAAATCATTGCAACAAGTTGAATCGGAATTGTTAGAGTATATTGCCAAGTATATTAGTCGTGGTAGGGGGATACTAGCTGGAAATACAGTTCACATGGATAGAATATTCATGTGTAGAGAGATGCCACGAGTTGTTGATTATTTGTTTTATAGAATTATAGATGTCAGTTCAGTGATGGAGATTGGAAAGAGACATAATCCAAACTTGTTGGAGAAATGTCCAAAGAAGACAAAAGCGCATACGGCAAGGAGTGATATCTTGGAAAGTATTGAACAATTGAAATGGTATCAAGAGAATTATTTTATAAAGCCAACCATCAAGGCGGATGATGAGGACAAAGTGGGAAATGGGGAAATAGAAATTTGATTAAAAATATATACGTATCCAGATACATACAGGCTTAAATTTCAGTAACAACTTTTTCAGCATCGGAAACACTGATACCGGTATTATCTGGTTCAACAAACGCCTTGACAACTTTGCCATCTTCGACTAACAAGGCATATCTTTTACTTCTCCAATTACCAAACACTTCACTACCATCAAAGGCCAAATCCAACTTCTTGACAAATTCCCCCTTTGGATCACCAAGGATTTCGACATCTGGATTGCCCTTTTCACCAACCAATGTCTTTGTCCAAGCGCCAATCACAAATGGATCGTTGACAGAGACAACATACAATTTCTGATAACCTTTTGATTTGAAAATTGGAAACTTGTCAATATAACCTGGGATATGTTGATTTGAGCAAGGACCACTGAAAGCCAGTGGAACACCAATGATGACATTTTTACCAGTGGCCACTTTGGAGGCCAAGTTGAAATCATCATCTGGAGTGGATTGCTTTAAAGTGGTGGATGGGATCTTGTCGCCGATTTTAACCATTGTTGGATTATAAGTTTTGAATGTTCTTATTGAGTTTTTAAAGAATTGATTTTTAAACATGTTTTGTGTAATGGAACAAGAGTGGGGATTGGGGTTATTTATATGCGTTGTTATATAAAACACAGTACCTGTATACTAATACTAATAGTAATAGTAATATTAATAATAATAGTCTATCACAGTAATAATTGTGTTTCGCAACTTTAACGACACAAGAGCAAGTCGTGTGTGCAAGAACCGGTGTGACCGATCCACCACCACTAGCCACTTACAAAGCGACACAGTTCTACTCTACTATTACTAGAGGGTGGTGGTGGTTGTGGCATCTATGATTGCTCTGATCTACACCCGTGTCTAGTAATTGCCAGAAACAAGTAGAGGAGCCTCCATCGTGTAGTAGTAGTAGTAGTAGTAGTATTAGTTAGTTGCTCTCTTTTCTGCTGGGAGAAAAATAGTAGAGAAAATTCCACCGCTGAAGGATTTTACCACAGAGAGATCATATCGTACATCACCGATAGATAGATAGATAGATAGAGACACGACAAGACCATGCCTAAGAAGTTCGTACTACCGCATTCACGAGAGTATTACAAGAAATATCTACAGAGATTAAAACCCACCTCGATACCATTGGAGAAATTATTTGAAGTGAAATATGCCAGATCATCAGCACCAGGTGGACAAAAAGTGAACAAGACTGAGACTAAGCTGATTATCACAATGTCGCAATACACATTGGACAAAGTTTTGAAAACCCATATCCCTGATTTGATCCATGAATTGTATTTGAATAGAAGCTCGAAATATAAGAGGGCAAAGCAAGGCGGTGTAGTGATAAGTGGTGATTCATCAAGGTCAAGAGAACAAAATGTAAAAGATTGTTATAGGAAATTCTTGGAAGATATAAGAAAGACTCGTTTGGATCTTCCTAAGGATCTTCCGAGGATTCCTGATGAAGCTAAGGATCAAAAATGGAACCAGATAAGAAAGAAACAACTGGATATCAATAAAAATGATAAAATTAATAGAAAATTTAAAAAGGCAAATAGAAGAATAACAAGCGATTTTTAAATATCGTTACTATTCACTTTATGTTGTTGATGATTTGTATAAATAGATAGAAGTAGAACTGGAAATAGAAATAGAAATAGAAATAATTGCACCATGTATAAATTTTGAAAACTAAAAACTCCGTGTGAACATTATGTGTATATATTTATATGTATAGAAAAATCGTGAAAGTCAAGAGTTTCAACCTTCATTTAATTTAAAAAATTGAAATCATTGAAATCTCATCGTTATCAATCAACACTTCAAACAGTACATGTGGATAGAAATATAAATTAGTCAACCCCCAATCTTTCGACCTATTTTTTGATATACAACTTGTTTCATAATCATTTTGACTCAAGGTTTCTGAGGATAAAGCCTGTTTGAAATCCGGTGATGTTGTTGTTGTTGTTGTTGTTGTTGAAGATGATGATGGTGGTGAGTTCAGTTTTGAATTTGAATCAAACTCTTCATTATATGTCAAATCACTATTATCATCTATGTCATCTTCATAATCGATTAATTCGAAATTTTGATGACTATTATTCATATTCATCGTTTCATACTTCTTATTCAATGAGTTGATTAAATCATATTCATTCCTATTCAAAAAAATTGGTTTACTCTCACCACTAAAAAACTCGGAAATTTTACCAAATGAATTAAAATTTGTCATTGGATATTTTGGTGATGTGTGATACAATTTCCAATTCAATTGTTCATACTTCATAAATTCAAGCGAATTCAAATTATTATTATGAATATTAACCTTTTTCAAAATCGATGAGTATCCATTATTCCTTGTTAAATCATAACAAAAATCACAACCAATTTTAAAATAATTATGATATTTATCATTCATTGAATTTAAAGAATCTTCTGGTGGGCCTAAATATTCTATAATCTCTTGCATTGTTGTTTCTCCTATGATGATTTTAAAATCCATTGTCTTGTTTTTTTGATGATAAAATCTTAAGGATTTCTCCGTTAAATTAATTTCAACTTCTCGTATCAATTTATTAGTATAACCTTGTTCAACTGACGTAAATTTTGTCAAATTTTCTTTGAAATCATTGATTGAATTTGCCTTAAATAACAAAATTGAATGACAAAAAATTGATTGTGAATTATCATTGATAAATTGAATCAATTTCTTTGATGAATTGGTATAATTCTTCAAATCAAATACAAATGATACACCATTATAACTCAAATTATAATTATCATTCCCATCTATAATACCAGGATATGTCGGCCCAAAGATCTTGTTATATATTTTCTGAAAGTTGGGCAATTTATAATTCAAATTTAAAACGTTATCATTCTTACTGAACAAAACCTTGTCAAATTTATAAATCTCGATGAATATTAATATTTGATATTGAGAATTGAATACCAATTTCAATCCGTATTCTTCCACTATGAGTATAGTTGGTGTTGGTGTCGATGATGGCAGTGCCTTGTGTAACGATGAAATTATCTTTAATTTCAAATTGGAATTCTGTATCAATTGTATACTTTGGTATAAGGACATTCCTAGTTCTATATATATATCAAAGGTTATTGGGTTAGTAAATGAGAAAGTTGAGAAGATAACACATCCAACATACTAAAAGGTCCAACACCTTCGTAGGGGTCAATGGATAAGTTGATGAGATCGTGTATAGACATTTGATAATCCTGACTGATGTGTTTATTGTTTATTGTTTATTATGATTATTATTATTATTATTATTCTACTGTCAATTTATTCTTATCTTTTATCCTGCAAGCGAGACAGCCCCTGTTTTGTATCTTTGATGGATTATTATACACTAGTACCTCTTTACCATATCTGGGTATAGTCTCTAGGTATAGTCTCTAGATAAAGATGCAGATGTTAGAGCATTGTGATTCTGCTATGTATGCTTGTGCAATATGATACTGACACAACATTGTATCGAAATTGTTTTACTATTTGATATAGATGTAAATATTATAAAACATATACTCTATATATAGATCTATCAAGAACAATCAAACCACTGTTAAACATGTCTGTATATTACCCTTTGTACAACACATACAAAGACAACCCCAAAAGTTTTGCATATAAGAATCATGATTACAACAGTCATCGAACATCGTACAATTACCATAACAAGTTAAACTATCTTTCCAAAATTCACTACATTCACTCTCTTCTCTTGTATATTTCTGTCTATAATGTACATTTCCATTTTCTCCATCACCATTATTACTTGTCCCATTTAATTTCCTATATTCTGGACCTCCAGATTTTGAAGGTTGCTTTGTAATCGGTGGCGGTTTATCTGTTATTGTTGTTTGTGATTGTGATTCTGTTTGAGGAAGCCTCGAAGCCGTATCTTCATAATCTGATAAACTTGAAACCGTTGACGGCAGTAAATCCTATATAATAGCGTTAGTACCCCATTTATCTTGCATCATGAACCGATGTGGGAACTCGTTATTACATACCCTTGACACCACTGTTATTTCTTGTACGTGTGGAGTATTTGCATTTGATGATGGCATGGCACTGTCTATGATCTGAGACACCAACTTTTTTTCCTTATATATGTGTGTGTGGTGTGAATTTGAAAAGTGCAAATTTTTTAGTTTTTAGTTTTTTTCCCGTTTGGCCAAATTTGACGAACACTTGATGATTGACAATGAGTTGACGTATATATATATATATATATATGTATCGATATAGTGTGTTGGTGTATAATATATAGGTATATGTGTCCAAATTGAAGTCAAGTGAAGTGGAAAATTTTTTAGAATGTCGTTGTTTTTTCCCGCGATGAACAAAGTATGTCTATCTCCATCTATCTATCTATATCTTGATGGAATCGGATTGAATTGCATAAGGGGTGAAGTCAAATCTCGATCTGTACAAAACAGAGCAACGAACGAAACGAGTGTAGTAGTTGGCTTGGCTTGGCTTGGTGGTTGGCTGGTTGTAAGTGAGTGAATGGGCGCTTCCTTCGTCTTCGTCGTGTGAAATGATTTACAATTGATTTTATGCAGTGGAATCGAGATTGACGTCACATTGACTTGCCCCTATGTAATACATACATAGTATTGCTACATTCTGCCATGGTATGCAATACACACAGGATGTACAGTGAATCATTCAGGAACTAAAAGACCTTTCTTGCCCAGCATGACTAGCTCTACGCTTCCCGAAGCAAAATTCAATAATTAACAAAGATAAACAAATCAAAAAATGCAATATATATATCGACAACTAAATAAACAAAGTAAAAAACTGAACTTGTTCAGATTAAACAAATCAGCGCTTAACACCAAAATATGAGTAAATCGAAGCCAATTCACTGTCCATTTGCTCTTGGGTAGCATTTATTTGAGAATGGCTGAAATCCAAGATTTTCACGGTTTCGCTTTTGGTGACCAACATGTTTTCAAAACGGAAATCACCTTGGACCACTTTGAGTGCATGCAACTTTTGTTATATTGAGGAATGATATTCGCTTCTATGAACTCTTTAGTCACATTGTTTTTGCCGAATCTTGGATGCCTTTGATTTTCCAAATTTTCAAGGAAGATGGTTGGACCCCAGCATCTAATGTATCTTTTGCCAACAGAGATGGTACAATCATCAATCGTACAATAACCGAAAAGCTTCGGGGGTTACGGCATCTGTTAACGACTGTAATTGAGAATAGGCTTCAATTTCTTTGATAACCATATCAACACTTTCTTGGTATTCAATACTTAGCTGTTTCTCACTTAAGTCCTTTCTACTTGTCCAGAAAGGGTGAAAAACTTTGATGACAATATCTTTATCATTATTTGATAGTAAAACGAAGATATTATCGGATTCAATAAATGTCATGAACGCTTCAGCGTCAACTACTGGAATTTCTCCTTTCACATTATTTATTTGATCCCAATCTGAAGTAGTCAAACCATCACTTTTCTGAGTCAAAATATGATATACTCCTCTCAACCGCAATGCAGGGGTCTTGGTTTCACCAATGGTGGTACAACAAATGGCCTCTAACTCATCTTCCTCGGAATTCTGTTTCAGCCCAAACCCCATTTAGAAATCGGGAAAGCAGTGTATACCCATAAACAGGGTTGAGAATGTTAATTATGTAAGCTCAACGGATGTCAAAGATGAAGTTAATGCCTTAGAGACCTGAGGCCTGCATGTCGGAAACAAAGGCATTGCACTTATACAAGAACAATGCTTGAGTAACCGTTGTAGCTCCGAAGTTATAAGTACTGATAGGGGTTCCCTTTTATACAGTTTAGTGTATAATTAAGTAGTATGAGAAAGAGGTTTTATCCTAATAGAGTTAGAGTTCTAACATATATGTTATAAAAAACTGGTTTCCTTGGACGGCTGATTAGAAAACCGGGTTTCCAACAGCTTGCCAAGATTTATTAATGGACTTAAATTGTCCACAAATTCAAGTTTTTGACTATTACTCTCAAAAACTATTGAATTGAATCTCAAGTTTTGTCATATAGTTGCCACTAACGAGTTGATTACTGAGACATCCACCAAGGTTTATTATTTCAACAAGATTGTAATTATTGATTAACATTGTTGAGAAATTCAGGGAGAAAAACCATGGGGAGCAAAAGCAATAAGGCTTTCTTCTCTTTGAACTGATTGCATTTATGTCATTGCTTATTGTGCTTCATTTCTCAAGCTGGAGCTATCTGAATTGCAATCCAACTGCATACCCATGATCTCCAAGAAGGACATTTCAAATGGGAACCTAGTTGGTTAACGAGAAGATATATACAAAGGCAGGGTAATTGATGAGTTTTGACAACTTAAAAGAAAATTTTTTTCATCTTGGTGTTTTCTATTCATATTTATATAATCTATAACGGATTATAAATAAATTTTCATATCATGTTAGTATCCACACTCATCATGATTACTCTTATTAAATCCTAGATTAAGAACTCATATATGCCTTTTTCGCTAACCACGATCATCACCTATTAGTCGTTGTTTGATAGTAGGAGAGCATACATTATTATTACTACTGTACTAAAAAGACTTTCTTGGAAATCTTGTCACACTTGTTAAAACTGAAACCGAATTAGGTAAATACACACCTTTTACTGATCCCTCGATAGCAGTAGAGAGCGTTTTCATAATCTTCTATATTAGTTTCTCTAGTTTACTGTAATCAATACAAATGTATGTACATAATACCTCGTTGTTAGTAGTTGAATCATACACGATTTTTTTATGAGCGCGCTTGATTTTTTCTGTAAATGAAAACAATTGAAAAAATAACGACGATAGAGTTGTTTTGGTTACAAAGAGTTCGAAAAAGAGACAGTGTGTGATTATGTGTACCTCATATGAAGCTTTGAATCAGTTGACAGATAATATCCAATCACAATTATCAAACGATGTGATACCCATCACTAATGAGGACCTGTCAATTCTGTATTTGAATTCTCTAACTTTGACAAGGTTAAATGTGTCTTGCTCGATGATTGGTAAAGAATTGGTCCTGAAAGAATTGAGCGGAATTTCTAATGCAACTATACATCAGAGGATTAAACTCAGTTTACACAAGATAATAACAAGTATTAATAATGAGTTGTTTGAAAATGAATTAATACTTCGAAAGCAAGAAGAGGAGGCAAAAACACAAGCTACAGAGGTGGTTGGAAATGCATCCACCACCACAGAAACAGAAACAACACAACAACGGGAGATAATACCACAACAGGAGGATATATCGGAGCTACGGAAAAGATTATTCACAACATCAAGAACACAGGAACAAGTGGAGGAAACTAATGAACATCATGAGAATTTGCATGAAGAAGTAATAAAAGATATATCGAATTTTGTTAGTCACATAAAGACCCAAGCTTTAAATTTTCAACATGCATTAGAATCAGACAAAGATCAAGTTTCAAAACTGGAACAAAATATATCTCATACCCAAGCACTGTTCACTTTCAATTTGATCAACTTGGGGCAGTTTCAAAAAAACGGTAGATTGTCATATTGGGAAATAATAAAGATCTCGATCTTGTTTGTGGTGGTTGTTTTAGTAACAATGTTTATGATATCTATCTTTTAACGTTGTATAGTTATGTATATCATCACCATCTTAGTTAGTTGGTTGATTAATAAATTGCATCAGGAACTGGAATTTGAGAAGATATGGACATGACATCATCATGAGACAAGACCAGTAAACAGAAGAAAAACGTGACTCGCCTCTCTGCCTCGCAATCCGGTGTGGGTACACGACCGAAAAGGGGCGTTTTACACGGAACAGATGAAATTGTCGATTCATGCAAGGAAGCTTGTACATTATTCACTTAGTACTCCTCTTTAATTGCAGCTGTGTTGTTATTATACGAACATTCCACTGTTTTCCAACTATGGAAACCTTGCATGGAATATTTCACGTGCTGTCCAATACATAATTCACCACAGATCAATTCAATTCTGATTCAAATTGAAAACCAAAACAAAGCAAAGCCACACTGAAATTTCAGACTCGTGTTCATTTCAATATCAAGATATAAATACATTCAATTCCTACTTCAATTGATCTCTTATTTTAATCAGTTCAGTTAATTATTCAATTACAACAACAACAGCAACTTCAAACTATAACAAACACAAATAAACAAAATGGGATTATTCGATTCAGTCAAAGATAACTTCAAGAAAAATGATGACAACAACAATTATTCATATGGATCATCTAACTCCGATTCATACGGTTCATCAGGAAGAGATAACAACGACTCATACGGTTCATCTAACTCCGACTCATATGGTTCATCCGGTAAGAGCAACTCTGACTCTTATGGATCATCCAACTCCGACTCATATGGATCATCTAACAACGACTCATATGGATCATCAGGAAGAGACAACAACGACTCTTACGGATCATCCAACTCCGACTCATATGGATCATCAGGAAGAGACAACTCTGATTCATACGGTTCATCCAACAAGAACTCATCATCATCATATGGTTCTTCAGGAAGAGACAACTCTGATTCCTATGGATCATCAAACAGTGACTCCTATGGATCATCAAACAAAAACTCATCATCATACGGTTCATCAGGAAAAGACGACAATGATTCCTACGGATCATCAGGAAGAGATAACAATGACTCATATGGTTCATCTAACTCCGATTCATATGGATCATCAGGTAGAGGTGGTAACAGTGACTCTTATGGATCATCTAACTCCGATTCATACGGATCATCAAGAAGAGATAATGACTATTAGATGTTTTTAATGACATTTGTTTTAAATGAAGTGACAATTATATAGTTATTTTAAATAAACATAACTTTATGAAATATGGAGAAATTTTTAATTGTAAACTATTATTGGTAACTTATTAGAAATTTAAATCTTTAATATACAAATCCTTATAAACTAATCTACATAATTTCGAGTTGACGAAGTAACAATTTCAACTCATTGTTATCATAATCATCATCCCCATCGATGCTTGAATCCTCTTCATAACTAACTGTTTCAACATTTAAATCATTAGGTTCAATTTTCTCGAAATTAGAATTGATCTTGAAACTGATTATTTTCTTAAATGAATCATGAACTTCCTTAATACGAACCAATATCGAATCACCATCATCTATTAATTTAATTGGATCATTTGAATACATTTTCAATTTCTTAAATTTGGTATCAATTTTAGCTAATTTTTGATAATTTTGTAAAAAAATTGATATATTGGCAACGTCATCCAGTTGTGAATTTGACAACAATTTTTCTTGAAACTTGTTCAATATTGGAGACGATGTTGTTTTGAAATGGAAAGAACTAGTATTTTCTTCATAATTGTAGTCAATCTCAATGTGATCTATCTTCATCTTCATTTTATCTCCTTCTATCCTATCCAATCTCAATCCTGTCACTCTTTCTAAAATGGAAAATTGTAATTGCAACAAATTGATGTCTCCCTTTGAATAAATTTCATTCTCATCAATCTTAGAGCTCAATTGCTCAATTTCACTATTCAATTCTTTTAAATGGGTTTCCACATCATTCAATTCTAATTGTAACTGGTTTGATTCCAAAATTAATTTTTCGAAATAATCTTTTTTGGTCACAACTTCTTCCGATAAACTTATCAATCTTGACCTTATCTGCATCAACTCTTCTTTGTCACACTCTTCGAATTCCAGTTTATGTGTCATCAATTTTTCCAATTTTAATTTTTGAGAAGTCAACTCCTTTGTGAGTTGTAAATGCTCAGAGTTTAAATCTTCTAATTTGACATTAATTTTCAACTGATTATCCTCCAAAAACCTCTTGTTTTGTAACAACCCTTGATGAACACCTTCCACTAAGCTCGATCTCCAACCATACCAAACATTCTTGGCTTGTTGCCTAGCATAGTTTTTTAAGACTTGAAATTGTATATTCATTGAACTTTGCACTTGAGGATCGGCTTCCATATACTCCCTTATTAATGGAGGGTTTTCTTCAGACACCTCTTGTTCCAAGGCTTCAAATAATTTCTTACCTTCATTAATGTTTTTCTTCAATTCATTGCAACTAAAGTTTAATAATTCAAAGTTTTTCAATTTTTGCAATCCTGCCAAATAATCACCGAGTTGAAGAGTGTTAGGAGCAAAAGATTCTAACCTTAAATCATTAGAAGTATCCCTTACATTCAAATCATCATAAAATTTTACCCCCGCTGATCTCAAAAACCACTGTAATTCCACAGGAACGTAATCATCTGTGACATCTCCAATATCTTGACTATCATCATTACCTGCCAATGGGACTGTCGTGGTGATCACTGCTTTCTGTAAATTCAAGCTTTCATTTTCATGTTGCTTGGCTGCTTTCAACGGAGTCAAAGTAAGCTCATCGCTTATCGACCTTCTTCTAGGAGACTGGGAAACATATCCGAAACTCTCTCTCTTCTTTGTCCTATTTGGAGTTAATGACTGAATCAACACTTCAATATCTTGATGTTCAGGAGATGAGATTAACATTGAATCTTTAGTAGGAGTTGGTGGAACGTCGTTCACCATTTGTGAAACAGGACTTTTCATTGCAATCTCCATTTGCGGCATCGATATTATTGGTGATCTTAAATCTTCACGCAAAATGTTTTTGTTCCCATTAGGCGTGAAAGACAATCTTCTTTTCTTTAACGAAGATGATCTCTCTTGAGGTGATCCAGCATCCGTTGTGAGAGACTTCTTAGGAGTGTCGTATGCCCTTTTAGTTGGCGTTGGTTTTGTGTTTGCATTTGTATTTATATTTTCCTTTCCAACGTCCATTACCATCTCATCCTCTTCCTCGTCTTGAGAACCCCCCGTGACTCTTAAGATATCTTCAAATATGGAAGGATCGCCAAATGCTGTAGTTGTTACTTCAACTGAAACATCATGCTCTTCCATTCCACTCGAATCAAAATTGAAGTTCGATTCAGCTTGCACTTTTCCCAATTGTGGATTCTTCTTAGGAGCAGGCTCCTCCTCTTCCGGTTCTGTCATCTCAGCAATCTCAGACAACCTACTATTGGCAATTTCGGGAAACGATGGGCTTCTTATTTGAGTTTGAGGTTCATTCAACCCAGATGCTGTCAGTGGTTGCTCATTGTCTTGTGATTTTGAACCAGTTAAAAAAATTCCCTTGTGTATTGTCAAATCCATATCCTCTAACTCAGTATTGTTAGTTGGATGTATTGTAATGTCCATATCCTCGTGACTTGTGGCCTTCAGTTGCGGTTCCACATTACTACCTTGGTGAATTGACAACTCCATATTTCGAGCCTCCAATGACTTACCCTGATAAACGGTAAGCTCCATATCTTGTTCAGCATCAACTGGTCCACCTTGATGTAAAGTTAATTCCATGTCTTGAGCGCTATTAGAATCTTGAGCTTCATCATTATTTGTGCTTATCACATTCAAATTTTCTTCATTTGATATAGCACCATGGTGAACGGTAAGCTCCATTTCCTCGTCATTTAACAAACTGGATTCACTTTCTTGCGAAATGGCTTTCATTTTATCAATTTCGTCAACTTTAATGATTGAGTGACGTGTAACCAAATCCATATCCTGCGCTGATTCTTCAAATAAACTATCAAATTCATCATCATCATCATCCTCTTCTTCTTCAACGTCTGACCTTTCATCTTGAAATATGACAAATGGGGATTTGCTTAAAGCCCTACCATCATCATCATCATCATCATCTATATCCATATCACTACTTCCATGATCAAGTCTGTCCTCAAATTCATCATTGTTTGTCCTTACTGGAGGTACGAATTGTAAAGTGTCTCTCCTTCTCGGCTCTCTTTTAGGAGATAAATCAAAATATTGAGGGATCATATCGATCTTGTGTAAAGTCACTTCTGGAGCAAAAGACACCCGTCTGCTGGAAGTTATTGTAGGCTCTCTTGATGGGATTTTCTGCATTATTGTAATGGTGTGATTCAAGTCTGATTCGTTCAATGCCCTAAGGTTAGCGTTTTTCAATATACTTTTGGATGGGGCTAATGAATGTCTCCTCGCCGTTGAGATTTTGTCATTCTTGAAGCCATGAACCAGGTTCTCCTTGTCATCAGACTTCAGTGGTGAGTTGGGAGCTGAGACCATTGTATTGCTCTCAGGTGATTGACGTGATAGAAGTGCTAATAGTTAGTCTTATCGATAGATCGATCCCTTTGTTTATATTTTTTGTTTACTTTTTTTTTTTTGACTTGTACCCTTTTGACACGTGTATTGTTTGACAGAATTATATATCAACAGCAGACTTGCTACAAGTGTGAACCATCTTATACCGAAGGGTCTGAAGCTTTTGAATTTTATCTAATGAGATCACACGAGCAAACAGATGTAAAGCATACGAGGTTAAAAGTCACTGAACTAAACTTTAGCAACATTTTTAATTTTTAGTAAAAAAAGGCAAGAATCTATTCTTTATTTCCAGGTGTCGTTCCCACTATTTACAATACTTGAATATTAATAGACTTGAATAATAGTAGATATAAATAAAACAGTATATCGAGCAGAAAAATAATAATAGTACTTCTAATGGAGACAGTGTGGCTAGACAAATATGAGACTTAATGACCACCAGTTGTTGGTAAACCGATACTGACCTTAAATGAATCATAGATCAACCATTGGAATCCAGTCAAAGTACCGATCATAATAATTCTCATAGGTAAACCGTTCCATAAACCTTTGAATCCGATTTGCTTGTAAATCTCACCAACTGGCTTTCCAGTACCTGTAACTTGACTAACCAAGACATCTGCAGGATGAGAAACAATAGCACAGAAGATACCAGCAACGTAACCACCCAGGAAAGAGACACCAGTTTGTTCCAAACCTGACATTTCTGACTTCTTCTTTGGTAATTTGGTGTAAATATATTCGACAATTTTTTCAAATGAGGAAAACTTAACCATAGTGTAAGGAATTTGTCTGCACCACAATGGGACAATACCCTTGTAAAAAGCTCCATAACCTTCGTTGGCAACGATTTTCTTCCAAGCATCAACAAATGAAGAGGCAAAAGGTGGAATGGTAGTTTGAGTTCTAACTTTAATAGTTTCAAATGGACATAACAGAATATCGGCAAGAAATTCGGCACTTGCTGATGCAGCCAGATAAACTAAAGTGGTTGGAATAGAAGGTCCGGCAATATCCCCATAAGTCTTCTTGAAATATTCGTAGAAACCGTATTTACCAGCACCTTGGAAACCATAACCGATAAATGTAGCACCAAACCCAGTATATAAACCACCAAAGCCTTCCAGCTTGATGATTTTTTTAAAACCGTCTATATTTGATTTATAAATTGTGGAATCAACTTGTCTTCTACATTTGACTAAATCCAAAGGTGTGATACCGGAATGAGAAGGAGCACAAGCTAAGACACCACCAATGGTACAAGCAGTGAAATACTCATGGCTGAATAATTCAATCTTATGAGATTTGGTTGGTTCAATTGATTGTTGAATGAAATAGTTGCTACTAGATTTAGCAGATCCGGATGAAATTTCTTTAGAACCCATCTTTCCCAAACGTCTTCAATTCAATTAGTTTCTATAAGTAGTGTTTGTTGGTAAGCAATTGATTCAATTGATTGAAAAGCTACGATATAATTCCGCTTCTTCTGAAATGAAATTGCAAATTCAAGAGGAAAACAATTCACTATTTATCTGTTCCACTTTTATGTACAAAAAAAACAAAACAACCGATCAAAAAAAGTAACAAACTGAAAAAGGGACGGCTCGGATAAATTATTATTATTATTATTATGGACCATCACCTCGAGACATCAAACTCCTGTTCACTGAATTTGAACAAATCTTCCAAGTACTCTCTCGTATTTAATATCTTGTCACCTCCCAAAATCAACCGACAACTACTGTTGTTCAATTGCAAATTGTGTACAATCCGACTTTCCTCATATGTGACACCACCTACCATATATATGATAATATCCTGATATTTCTCCTGTGTGCTACTTTCAACCAAGGATTTGATAGGGTATTGAGGTAAGGGTAATTTACCTCTCACCAGTTTCGATATCACGTTTTCTAATCTAGGTATATGTTGCATGAACACATTTTCATTATCATGAGCGATCTTGAAACCGTTGATGAGATTCGAAGTTGCCTTATTGAATAACGTATCTTCTTGATCCAACCTTTTCAGTTTCCCCAACTTGTTGAAAATTGACTTTAAAGTTCTCACCTGTTGATCTTTTAAACCTTGTTGTTTCAAAATTTGAATCAAATTAGTCAATTGATTACTTGGATTGGACTCATACCTCAATCCGTACAATATCACTAGTTTCAATTTGTGCTCCATTGAAATGGGAATAGGCCTTTCCTGTTGAGGGTTTTCAGATGTCGATTCATTATTAAGAATCTTGACCAAATCTTCCAAGTCACTTGAATGATTGTTGTTGCACGACAAACTTTGCTCCAATTCACTAACTTCCCATAGTCTTTGTTGTTGAATCTTCTTATCTAATTCCGAGGCCAATGTCATATGTTTACTGACATTTGTAGAAAGCTTTTTGAATTCAGGATAATTGTCAACAAATTTCTTCATATCTTGCAAGGAATCCAAATTTGAAGTTGTCTTGGTCTTTTGCTTATAACTATCGACATAAGTTTTCAACTTGTCACTTAAATCACCAAAATTCAAGTACATTGACTCTCTGAAGAAATTGTCTTGATCCGGAGACAAGACAACGTGGGCTAAATCCTTTGATATGTTTGCTATATATGAAAGATCAACTGTATTATTATCAATACCTATCAATTCATGCACCATCGATTGGAAAGTCCAAGGAATCAATAAAGGAGTGATCGGGTCATTTTTACGATCCAATATTAATAACAATGGAGATACATCCTTCTTCAGTATATTGTCAAATAATTGATTGTTGTTATTATCCTTCATCTTTTCAAGTATATTAGTTGATAATTGCTCAGCTAGTATTGAATTCTTCTCATATCTAATTACAGGTTTCTGCTTCAACGATAGCAATAAGGAAATGATCGAATTTGAAGCGTTTTTAAAATTAGAGTTGTTCCAGTTTTGAAAATTCATTTGAAATGCAGAATGATCAATATTATTTATAGTGAACAAGTCTCTATTGATAACCAAATAGTCTTGAAAGAACTCTTGTACTTTGGAAACTAACTCCAAATCATCATTCTCTGCCAATTTCTCCAACAAATCTTTGGGCAAAATGTTGTTAAAATATAATTCATATGACTTGTATCGAGGTGACTTTAATTCATTGATGAGATGATTTATTGTTTCTTCATCTGGCCTGACAAAGCAAATACAAGATAAATGTCTCATTTTTTCTCTATTTACATTGTCAACTCTATCAATGAGATAGATTTCATGTTGCAATAGCTCGGATTGAGTTGAAATCATCGATATAATGGGAGTGGTATACTTGTCAAGTAACAACACTTTGACATTATTATTTGAGCTCAGGGGCAAAAGACTGTTGTTGCTGACTGGCAGTAGTTTCTCGCTTGGACTCAAGAGTTTCTTTATATATATGTGTGATAACTCAATTAAATCCATTGTATTTGATCTCTGTTCAAAGTTTGATGAACCAAGTTGTTCTTTTGCAAATTAATTTATAACAAATTTGAGTGTGTGTGTAATTTTTTTTTCTCTACATACATTTATAGCGAAAATATCATCATCATCAACTATGGTATCACCCTCTTTTCACAAAATTGGCGGCGAGAACTAAGCACATAGACTATTTACTAGAGAGCTTCAAAATAAAGGGTCTGACTCATTGTTGACATCAATACTAGTACAAACTCAAAATGATTTTGGTAGCCAGGGCTAAAAGTTGATCGAATGTATTAGGTTAAATATATAAATGCACGTTCTTCTAAAAAAAATTACTCAATAGAGGTGAAACCTTTCAAGAAACTTAAATGATAGAAGCACCTCCATTTTTAGCAACAGCCCTAGTCATTGGCAGTTGTGGTGAGGATAAAATGTGTTGATTGGAAGGTCTTTGTTGCTGCAGTTGTTGTGTCTTGAAATTTTTGTGTAAATGTGCTTGTTCTCGATTCGTATCTTCCTGTTGTGATTTATATTGATGATTCACTTTGTTTAAATCGTTTACACTTGTACTGCTTGTATTATGATCTCTCCAACAAGATTCCCATATATGATTGAGTTCATTATGGTTTTCACGAATCTTGTCAGCCATTCGAGGAGAAAATTTCTCAAAAGTTGAAATGTCCCGATCTTTATCATCAGCAGTCCGTATTAACTCATTGTTCATTTTTATCAACCGTTTGAGAGACCCCAGAACCGGATTGACATTCCTTCTTACATTTAAATACTCTCTGGAGAATTTTTCAAACTCGGTTCTGAATTGAGCATTATCCAAACGATAGTTTTTATTAGAATTTGTGATATCCAATATGCTTGACTCACGCATCAACCACAATTTTTGCTGAGTTCTAGTTTCCCCTTCCGGTGTCTTGTTTAAAAATTCTCTGAAATTTTTGGTGAAATCAGTTGCCAAAGAAGCAGATGAATCTCTTGCATCCAATCTGGTGCCGCTTCTATTCAATGTAGCTGCTGGGAATGCAGAGTTTGCTTGATGTTGTTGTTGGTTAAAATGTCTTGCTACATTCGTCGATGATGGTTGGAATATCAAGTTTGCCGATTGAAATGATGAAAATGATTCATTAGGCTCATCCCTTGTCATGGACCTTGGTACCCTGGAAGTAACTGATTCGTTCGGAGATTCTTGAATTTGATTGAGAGAACTTTTAGAAGAAAATCCAGCCAGTCCTGGAATCTCACGAGTAGTTCGTTGCTGCTCGGAATTGTTCAAAGAGTGACTCACGGAATCTGATGGAACTATAGACCTCTCCATTCCAGTTGACTGTGAAAGAATGTTACCAAAATACTTGGGCATACTGCTTTCAATCTCATGTTGTTCTCCTTGTGGATTTTGTTGTTGTTGCTGATTTGAACGTTCGTACTGAGAGTCTTTATTGTTATTGACAGTCTCGGAATTCTGTATTGCACTTGGTTGATCGTCAAACTCTTCCACTTCTTCTTCACTCTCGCTCCCTCCACTATTGAAAGCCACCTGGGTCCTCGGCTGCTTTTGGAATTTACTTTTATGTGATTGACTCGAAATCGTCCTTGTCAACGGTTGTAAACCAGATAATTTTGTCTTCGACCTATTTCTCTTAAGAAAAGCCCCATCGGATGATCTGGAGCGGCTTATTGAAGGACGTCGATCTGTAGCATCCTCTATAGACTCTGTGCTTGCTATTCTAGTCAATTTATTCAATTTTGTGGATTGCCCATATGAAGAATTTCTGGTATGCACTTTAATTCCGCCAGCGGGGTACTGTTTCAGAAGCTTCTTCTTTCCCTCACTATTCAAAGAAGAGGATGATTTACCTCGGGGCAATTGCCTAGGTGGAGGCATCGACATCGTTGGTATGATATGTTGAGAACGTGTGGGTAAAAGAAGAAGATGATGATATTTTATTTCTTTTCTATTTTTTTGGGATTTTTCTTTTGGCTCTGAATTTTGTCACAAAACAAGGGTCTTTACTATTACTAATACCAGATTGTTCAAGTTTAAACTAATGATACATTGCCTTATTCACTATATACACCTATGAAGGAGGTCTAAATCTCAAACTTCTACCTGTATCATAGATCCAATTTAACGTACTTTCCAACTCACCCTTTGACTCAAGTTCCAAATATTTCTTATACAATTTTAATGCACTTAGTGCATCCTCAATGGAGTCATGATTACCTGTTTGAACTTTCTCATTCAATAAGATGTAGGTCAAGAATTTCAAGGATAATTTCCTCTTGTATTGCTTCAAATAGAAATAGATAGCGGTATCACGGACTTGTTCATTTGGAACATGTATATTAATCGCTCTAAAGTCATTCGATAATCCATGACCAATAAAAACACAACCAAGATTCAACAATAACCACAATTTTCTATAAGCCGTGCTCAAGGGAACTAAAGGCTTATTTGATGTCAGGGCATCTAAATCGCCTTCCTCGATACCAGAAAATGAAGTTAAATAATCTTCTATATGCAATGACGTTGCGATATAATCATCAATAAAAGGTACCCCCTCTTTTGGACCCTCTCCTCTCAACACAGATACACGTGCTAAAGCCTGCTTACTTGGTCTAAGTAAGGATTTAGTTCCATCGCTTTTGATTTCATATTGATCTTTTGTCAAGTTAACAAATTCGGCATCTATGGCAATCAAGGACCCCGGATGTGGCGCTTCTTCCTTTGTTAATAACTGATATTCAATCTTGACATTCTCTCTTATCGCATTTGTGAAATGATCTCGGTATAAAATCTCATCGTTTAACCTAGATTTCCATGACGTCAAGTCGAATGTATTATCTTTCAACATATTATTGTACAATAGGATGACCGGTTTCTTCCACCAGTAGTTGAAATTGAAAGCCTCTTGCTCGGAAATTTTTAATACAAGAAAGTCATTGAATAAATACCAGTTGTCCATTTTCTTACCTTCAACTTCCTCCGCTATTTTAATAAAAGAAACCAAATGGTTTTCATTGTCCTTAGATGTTATCTCAGCGACAAAACCAATCAATTCATACCTCTTGACGTTATTGCTGAAATTGGTTGTCACGGTATTGAAATTTATCACACCAGTTTGGTTCTCAAAGGCATAAAACTCAGGCAATAACCACCTTCTATACGATTTAAGTTCAGCCATTTGCTCATTGTTCAAATTCAAATTCAAAGAAAACAAATTAGGCAAACTTTTCAAAATCATATTATGCTCCATTATCTGAGGACCCATTGCTTTTTGTATCTTGTTGTTTAAGCTTTCTTCAATGTAGTTCAAAATGGTCAAGTTAATTCGACGATTGTTGGATCGGGCTTGTAGTGGTGCATTTATATCAAGCGAGTGACTGATTCTAACTCTTTGAGCATGTAATTGATAGTTCAAACCTCTAACTTCCTCTGCAATAGCTATACATGCCGCCTTACCCATCTCTCTTTCAGGAATAGGATAATCAGGTGGCAATCTTTGATTTTCTTCGAAAGCCAACCTGTCCATCAAAAATTTATTAAATGTTTGTATCAAACGACGTTGCAGGAAGTCATCTTTCGAATATATTCTTCCTTTGTCATCAATTAAACCTAATTGAACAGCTTCTGGTATAGCACTCAAAACTCTTTGAAAATTTGATGCATTACAATGGCGACCATCTGATTTGACTAACATGTCAAACAAATAACCCAACTCTGTAGTTAAAGAATTCGGTTCCAAATTTTCTTCAACGAGACTTCTAATAGCTAGATTGAAAATATCAGGAGTAAATCTGTACAACTGCAAAAGAGGATTGCAATAAGAGTTAGAAACATGAGTTTCCAATCCCGAATAATGTGTGGTGTTGAAATAATCGAAATCAAAATCATCAACACCGAATTTTGAGTACATAATCTCCATTCGATTATAACAAGGTGGTATCACATTACTTGACTCAGCTTTGTAGTTGAATATAGTTGTTCCAATCACATCCTCCTCGTCTTCTTTTTCACTGATAAATTTGGGTACTTTCAAACTCAGCAGTTCAACTTCCGGTTGATTTGAGAAAGCAACATTTCTTGGTCCATATTTAGACCTATCATAAGCTGAGAATCCAATATCAGTATTATCAATCTTTGTAGCATTTGTAAGAGTTTCAGGATCTATCTTGGGTGGATCGCTTTTCACGGTCCATCTTGACTCATATGGCCAACTTGATAACAATGTCTCTTTGTAATAAGGCATACCAACTGAACTTAATGGAATATCTTCATTTTCTAAAGCAAAAGTGTTGAACGATGAAGGATAAAATGGAGTACCATATTCCAAAGGAGCACTGTACATGGTGAAGGTAGATGATCGATTATGACTCCAAAGATGAAGTGACTGAAATGAGTCCCCAAACAGGAGATAGTCACCTGTAGGTGAAATATCCATTCCTGACATGTATGAGCCAACGTTACCTTGGTATAAATAAACATTAGCCTGATTGAACATGTCGACAAAATGTAACAATCCTGATTGAGACAGAATAATGGCAATACTTGGTAATTTTGGGTGTAATCTGGCATATGCAGCACCTGCTGGGAATGCTACAGGCAGCAATGACTTCATGATACGAAGGTCCAAGATATTCACAAATCTATCGTGCATAACCTGATTCCCACGAAGAGAGTAACCACATGTTATCAAAGTGTGCTCTTTGCAATAAAAATCGCTAAAGGATTGACTACTTTGGGGAAAACTTTTAACAACCTCATATGAGTTCGGATCTATTATATCGATTGAATTGTCCACTTTACCGGCTATTATGTGTCTGTTATTAGTTGATAATTTGGTGATTCCCTGGCCATTGATTTTTATCTTCTGTGTAATTCGTCCCTTTATCAAGTCTATTTTGAATAATTCATCATGAGTGGAACTTCCAACGATAATCTCGTTACTGGAGCTGGGAAGTTGTGACATTGACAGTAAGTTCGTAAAAGAAGGATCAGATGAGGCATTGAATGACATCTTGATCACCCCGGTTCGTGTCGAAAGCTTCAAACCATCTTTACCTAACGTGAGTATTCCCTTACGATGTGGCTTTATTTCATATACCGGTGAATTATTAAAACATTTCAAAGAAGTGTAAGGCAATAGAACCTTGTTCCCTGGATTGACATTGTCATCGGCATAATTGAACGATGAGAGATAACCATCTGTGCTTCCGACCCATATCAACTCACATGTGTCGTCAAAACTTAGACACGATATGTCTCGCTGCTGCTGTTGCTGTTGTTGTTGTTTAAACCGCTTCGAGTCCCGAAATGCAGGAATGTGAGATACCTAGAAAATAGCGTTAGTATTAACAACTTCCAACATCTTCTTCCCTCTTGAATAACTACTCACCTCTATCCAGCCTTCCATCTTGAACAACTCTATATACTTTCTTTACCACTTCCAAGAAGATTTTCATATCAAAACAAAAACAGTAAAAAGTCGTGCTGTACGTTGCAAACTTTGTCGAAGACAAAAAACTGAAGAGAAAAAAAAAACTTTCAAGAACCAACTGGAGAAGTTAAGAAGAAGACTTACTTATAACATCAAGAAGAGACAATTATATATAGTGCATCATGTTGTCCTTGCTTCGCTCCAAGACTTTCCAATTTACAAAATATATACTAAATCCATCATATACAAGATCGGTGTTGACGTTGGGGAGACCCTTGATATCCAAAGTACCAAACACCAATTTAATACAAGCCGAAAGAAACTATAAAGTCAGAACATCTGTGAAGAAGATGTGTGCTGCATGTTACATTGCTAGACGTAAAGGCAGAGTTTACGTCTTGTGTAAGACAAATCCAAAACATAAACAACGCCAAGGTTGAGGTGAAAATAATCTGTACATATATAAATTTCAATAAAGTCATGGAAATATTATTTATTTTTTGAATGTTAATTCAAATTGTTGATGCTATAGTTACTTTTTAAAAATCTATAATCCCCTGAATCTAAGGTTTAACTTCCCAACTACTAAGGCCTGCTCCTCCAATCAATGCTAATTTACGATCTTCAAAAATAGCGATATCACTGGAACCTGTATCACCGATGGTGGTATAATGACTGTCCACACACTTCAAGACTCCTCCATCCTCAGAGTCATAACTTATCTCCCAAAGCCTAACCACTTGGTCTACACTGACAACCATTATATTTCTTTTGTGGTCGTGAGCGTTGAAATCGCCATTTATGTAGCTCAACGATGTGATCGTCGATGAGGCGGCGTTTTCTTTAAAAGACACCACTTCCAAATTGATGGTTCCCTGTTTAAATGTTAACCTTGTATGAACCAAAGCGTTATCATCTCCACCTGTGACCAAGTCTATGATGGACTTGTCAAGCGGGTGTTGAATCAAAACATTGGACTTTATACCTGATTGATGAATCTGCTGTTTGATTATCAACTCTGGGAACATAGGAACATTTTCAAATTTTGTTCCAATCTCAGCTTCAACATCCAACTCCATTTCTGGTTCCGGTATCTCTAAAAGCTCCAACCTTTCGTCGTCAATGATATGGTACAATTTAACAAGCTCTGGTGTTAAGTCATAAATGGCTATATGACCATCTGTACCTCCTATCATCGTGTAAACCCTATTCAACTTCATTATGAATCTGGCATCCCATAAGCAACAAGTGGAATGTCTGTCTTCGAGCACCAACTTGAACAGCTTGGTTGAAATGCTGAACTCGAAAATTTTAATTGTAGAATCTGAGTAAACATTAACTATCAACCACCCAAAAAGTTCTTCATTCTTATATATAGAGATAGTGTCAAAGTCCATGATACGCAAGTCGGGTTCAGACGTGGATGGTGGTAACGTTGCATAGCAGTTAATCAATGGTCCCAATTTTTCATAATCATCATTGATTTTCCAAAGGAAAAATTCTTCCCTAGCAGCTGTACTTATCAGGTACTGAGATGATTCAATGAATTTTACCTTTTGCAATCCTGAGACGTGTCTTCTTTGAGATGAGAAGTTTTTGATAACACCATCAGGGGAAATTTCGGATAATTTCACTGTTGTATCCTCAGCACCAGTTATGAACAACTTTGACTTGTTCAGCCTTGAGGTTCTAGCAATGGTAATATCCCTGATTTCTCTTCCGTGTGTACCACTATTTAAGCAGCTGTCATTGAACGCCTGCTCTCCCGTATTGACAATGATCAAATCAGAAGCCTTGTTATAAACAAAGTTATAGTTTTGCTTTGACAAATCATTGACATCTAAGTTCCAAGTACGATGAGATCCGCCACAGAGCTCTTTGAAAATCTCGATCTGCCTGGTTTCATTCCAAAGATGGAAAGTGTCACTTTTGAAATTGAGCAAAATCAACTCGTTATCATCATTGATGAATGCACCTTCTAAGAACCCTCTTTGAACTCTATTGTGCAATAAAACCTCCAATTTGAAGTCATCGTTTATCTTCAAGAAAAAATAATCACCATCTTTTATCGACATCAAAACTACAATTTCACCCTTTTTAGAATCAACAACAGAGCAACTGGTAATTGTATCTCCTTTAACAAATTTTTTCCAGTAATTTGATTTCGAGGTGTTGGAAAGATCGTATATAATGAACGTGGTGTATCTGGAACCGACAAACATCCAATTATTCAACTGATCGATCGCAATGCACGTTGACGCAAATCTAGTGTCAGGTTTTGGAAAAACTGATTCAATTGGGTCTTTTTTCAACTCTAGATCTAGCTCGATAGACACAAAGTCTTCATTTGGATTTGGAGACTCATAAAATATTATGAAATTCTCAGTTGATCTTCTCGCTATCATCACATTGGTGATTTTCCCCTTGATATTCAGAGGCTTAGGTATAGTGATTTTTCTCATCAATTTGAAATCCTTATCGAATTTCATCAATATTGTTGATCCAGTCTTGGAAGTTATCAGAATCAATCCTTCCTCCTTCAACGAATTCAAAATCTGGAAGTTATCGAGAGACTCCTCTTTAAAAAGAAGTTCCCAGTCGCTGAAATTTTCAAGCTTGTAGCAATAACCAAGTGCAGACACAACGATCAATCCGTTGTTAAATTGAGTATAATTTTTAAAGTAGTCACCCAGTTCTTCACTTATTGTGGAGATTGGAAATTTCCTCTTCCAACTGGAAACTCTGGAATCTTTATCCAAATCTACGAGCCTTAGCTTCCCATCGGCACCACCTGTCACAGCGATCTGTAATTCTTCATTAACATCTCCAGACCAGACATGTTTCCCCTGATGTAAATCCCAAACATCTCGACAGTATAGTATTTTCTCCTTATTCTCTATATATTCCCATACCCTGGAGGTACAATCTTCAGCACAACTCATGATTTTATTGGAGTTGAACCACTGTAACTGCCAAATTCTCGAATTATGACCCCATCCAGTAGCCAAATTAGAACCCGTATCCAAATCCCAAACTTTAATTGACCTATCGTCCGAGCATGAGCACGCATATTCTCCGGTAGGTGAAATGACAACACCGAAGATGGCTCCTTCATGTCCAATCAAATTGTGGATCAACTTATTTGAAAAAAGATCCCAAATGAAAACCCCTCCTAGAATAGTACCAGATGCTATGATGACTCTATCTTCAAGGACTTTTATAGATCCCGAGTACAAAATTGAATTCTCAAAAAATGACTTCGTATCAATGACTTTGAAATTCAAGAAGTCAATGGTGTAAACAATGTTGTGAGTTGTCAACAAGTAACAATTTTGCATTATCAGATCAAAGGTCATCGTCATAATCCAATCGTTTATGCCATATTCCTTAACCTTCAACTCTTCAATCTGCAATAAATCTTCAGCCCGAATAATTGTGAAAGACCTACCTCCAAAAAATATCACTTTTGTCTTATCCTCAGCAATATCAATACCATGAATCTTCTGTTTCCCAAAAATTCGCACTGTCTTTACTAGTTTGAGATTTTTGTATATTTGCAAACAGGGTCCATTTGAAGACAAGATGGTTTCATTATTTAAAAACTTTATACTTGTAACAGGACCATAGTGGGCTATCGGCACTAATTTTTGTTTTTCCAGCTCAGGGTTAGCTGCTAAGTATGTCAGTGACATAACTGCCTTGTAGTTGATATGAAAAAAATTTTACGATAATATTTTTTTTTTTCAATGTTATTTATTTTTATGTGATGATGACCAGCGGGTATTTCCTTGCAATGGCAAACTAGAAGGACGGCTTCAGAGTTGGAGAAATTCCCATTTTACGCCTTTTGTGTTGCGTGCTTCTGAACTCAGCTCACTCGTGAAGGGAAACGTCTTGACGTCTGGAGGAGTATTATAGAGACGAATCCATCGAAATTTTAAAAGTAATCGAAACGAAAAAATATGTCAAATAATATTACAGAGATCTATATAGACCTTATATGAAAAAGTCTAGGTCAAAAGGATTCACCATACTTTGTATTCCAATCAATAATTTTTCTCGTCAAATTCTCCATCAAATTAACTGAGTCTTTGTAACCATTTTCCAAGCTCGTTTTAATCTCTTCTTTATTTAAATCTGTTTTGCTTGTATTATCGTCGATGAACTCAGTTATATCAACACCATGCTCAAACTCATGCTTCAACTCTGATTGAGTCCTCACCAAGAACTCCAATATTGCTGATGTCCTCTTCCGCATCTCATACAACGATATTCTCTGCTGTGGTAGCCTTGGTTTCGTTGGTTTATCAGCATCAATTTCTTCCTTGGATCTAACTCTCTTTGGAGAAGACATACCATTTTGACTTTCAGGCTTAGGTTTCAGGTTCACGGCCCTTCTTGGTCTTTTCTTCTTGTTTGATGAAGCCACTGCTGTCTTGGAAACGGAGCTACTATCATTATCAGACAACTCGTTCAGTGTCGATGCTGGAGCTGCCATTTGTGACAGGCGCACTGCCGTCTTCTTGTCTTCGTCACCCTGCGTGATTGTTGTATCCACTGTCAGGCTTGCATAAACATCGGTATTATCCGTATGGTCCGACTCATGTTGACTGTCGACTCTTCTTCTCTTTGAGTCTGGATGATGTGGTTCACCAGGAACTTCTTCCATCTTACCAGAAATGTGTTCATCATCTTCCTTGTCTTCTTCTTTGACGTCATCTTCGTGCCTCGTTCTTCTTCTACTGGATCTCTCTCTTGTATATTCAGATAATTCAGGATCTTCAGGCTGTACACCGCTCTCCTTTGCACTTTCCTCCAAGGCTTTTTTCAACATCATCTCATATTCGGCGTCTCTTGAATTCAAAGTTCCCCTAGATCTTTCTCTTCTGTGTCTCGTTTCGGGACTAGCTGATTGATTGATTGCCGTGGTTGATGGTGGTGCCACAGCTGCTGTTGCTGCTGATGATGATGATACTGTAGTTGTTGTTGGTGCAGAAGATGTTGTGGGTGATTTTGCTGTTGGTGCTACTGCTTCTGCTGTTACAGCTGTCGAAGTTAATGATGCCGGAGACGTGTGTGCAGATTTCGCTGAGCCTCTCTTGATCTCCTCTTTCTCTTCCTTGATTTTCTTTCCCAGCTTTTTCTTCTTTTCCAGAACCGGGGTGTATATACTTCGTTTATCTTTTGGCCCTTTGTAGACTAACGTGTGCAACTCCGGTTTGCACAACTCACACCAGTATTTGTCAGGAGCATCAACTTCATCTTTGATTCCCACACAGTATCCGTGCTGCCACACTTGACATTCCTCACACTGTATAAAGAACCCAGGATCTATATCATCGATGTCCGGATTATTTGGAGCTAGTTGTAATTCAGTATTCCCACATATACATCTAGTAACTTCTTCAATCTCGTCTTCTTCTTCATCAATTTCGTCTTCTTCAATATTAGGCACGTCATCTTCAAGCTCTGGCACTTGACTTCCAGAATTACGGCTTCTAGTAGATCGACGAGGTGCCATTGTTATTAGTAGATAATAGTTATTTGCTTATTAGATTTATCTACAATTGATAATTTTTGTATTTTTTTTTTCTTGAGCTACAAAGACAGGGTAAGAGAAAAGCATGTAAAATAGATAAAATTAAACAGAACTAAAAACTAGAAAAACAGAATACATAAGCAAACCATGTCATAATAAACCGGTGGAAAAAGTCACCCTCATTTCTTCTTGTTGAGAACAGTATTTCCACCACCATAACTCTTTTCTGAAGGTTTAAGCATTTCAAATGAACAAACCAAACTTTTGTTGACATTCATGACAGCACCCCAATTATCAAATTCACCGCAATAGTTGGGAGCACTGAAAACGGTGACCAATTTTCTTTTCGCGAAGAACTCGTAACCATCTTCAACAACCATATGGGCTCTGACAATCAAGTCCATGTTTTGCTTTTTCAAAAACTTTCCGACGATTTCGGCACCAAATGTAAAAGACACACCTCGATCGTTATCGCTCCAAGTGGAAGTTAAAGCATCAGGATCAGACCACAACAAGTCACTGAATAATCCTTCATCCGGAACATCGGTTGGCCTAGCTATCTTTTTAATCTGGTTCAAATTTGTCAAGTGAGGTGATAAACCTCCATGGACACAAAATATCTTATCACCAATGGTGGCAGCGACAGGTAAAGTGTTGAAAACATCAACGAAGCTTTTCCAATTTTTGGTTGATGATCTCCTCTTACATTCATCGTAAAAACCGTACATTTTGGTGATGGAAGCAGATTCATGATTTCCTCTCAACATGAAGAAATTTTCAGGATATTTCACTTTGAAACATAACAATAACAACAAAGTTTCCAAAGATTGTTTACCACGGTCAACG
This sequence comes from Nakazawaea ernobii, assembly GCA_030567655.1. Lineage (NCBI taxonomy): Eukaryota > Fungi > Ascomycota > Pichiomycetes > Alaninales > Pachysolenaceae > Nakazawaea > Nakazawaea ernobii. The sequence continues at coordinate 174,850 of JAJLSN010000239.1, forward strand.
TAGTCACCTAAGAACAAATAGTTCGATTCAGGCGGAAACCCGCATAATTTTAAAATTCTCAATAAATCATAAAATTGACCATGAATATCACCGACAACTTTTACAGGTGCCGCTAACTCTAAAAGCATAGGCTGACTGAGAAAGATTTCTCTAGATTTAGCACAAATATACTTGATCTGAGGGGTTGTTACAGGTAACTTTCTGGAATACGATCTTGATAAACCAGTTTCAATCAAACTTTCAATAATTGCATCGATATCAAATTCGTCATCAGCAGGCATCTTGGTCTTCTTCTTTCTCGATCTCGAAGGCTCTGGAGTTCCTTCTGCGGAGATCTCTTGTATCGGATCCAAATTCTTTGGCAACGCTGTCGGCGTTGATGAAGAAACTGAGCTAATCGAAGATCCGGTCAACAAGGACAAGTCGCTGCCTAACGACGACGATATGGCTTCATCTGAGCTGCTAGAAGTGTTGGACTTGTTGATATTTAAAGCATAAACGATGCTCGAACCAGTCTGTGGATCAAATGTACCGGATGACGAGATCGACTCCTTCGAAGTAGCCACAGTGATAGCATTTGAAGCCGGTGGAGACCCTGAGTATTTTTTTGATTTTATGGATGAGGCTACCAACCTCTTACTATGTGAACTTCTGGGATCTGGCTCTACAACCTCACTAGAAGTTGTAGTAGTAGTTGTTGAAGATTGCAGCGATTGTGACGATTCATTTTTTATCGAAGACGGGCTATTCCCCATTAGTGACTATGTATATGTGTGAAAGTTTATCAGGAAAGGAAGCGTAAAAAGATGGTAATTAAACAAATGAACACTGTGAGTTGAGGTACTGTTTATTTTTGGAGAAAGATGGATGGGTATTTTGATGATTAATTATTGTTAATTAAATCTTATTAATTAATAATTTTGTGTGTGGCATTTTTCGCACTCCAGAATTTTTTCCTTTTCTCTGCCATTTTGCAAAGCGGGATTGACCACCAACGCCTCCAGTCGACCTTCAGACACAGCACCGGCTGATGAAGGAGAGATTACTGGGGCTCCGCGTTTCACTGTTCCAATTGTTCATTCGATTGAAAAAATCAACTCCCCGTTGGCAAACCCCCTCTCGGTGGCTTTTGCTTTACTAGGATCTCCCGCTGGTTGGATTTGCTTCCGAGCACTCGTGTTTTTGTTAATTCGGGCACTACTGTTTTTGGTACGAAATTTTTTTTATATCATAAAATTATGACAAGAGAAGAAAACAGAAGGAGAGAGTTGATTGATTGACAATGTCATTAGGGGAATTTGAGATACCAACGTTCGAAAATAGTGTGATAAGGTTAGACCAGCCTTCTCAGTACTTGATCAAAAAGGCCAAATTCAAGGCTGACGGCTACGACTCATTGAAGAAATCTATGAAGTCATGTACCTTGTACATAGGTAAGATGTCAACAGATACTACAGAGGAACAGCTATACGAGCTATTTTCCAAATGTGGGATTATAAAGCAAATAATAATGGGACTTGATAGGTTCAAGAATATTCCATGTGGGTTTTGCTTCATTATATATCAGGATTCCAAAAGTGCCTTATCTGCCATGAAATATTTAAATCATACGATGCTTGATGGTTCCAAAATAGAAATTGATTTGGACCCGGGTTTTGTAGAGGGCAGGCAATTTGGTAGAGGTGTTGATGGTGGACAATTCAAAAAAGACCAATTCGCTCCAAGGGGTAACAGAGGTGGGTATAGAGGTGGAAGGGGTAACTATAGGTATAACAATAATAGATACAACAATAATTCTGGATACGAAAGAAATGGATATCAAGATAGAAGAAAGGATACATATGTCCCATCATCTGTTCCACATGAAACTGATGCATTTCCATCAAGGCCTATGGCAATTCCACATACGAGAAGGGTATTGGAACCAAAAACTGGTACTTTACCCTCGAGACTGAATGATAGAACTGGAGAAGAAAGATCAGAACCAGAGAGGCAGGAATTACCTCCTCATATGCTACTGGATGATGATGATGATGAAAGAATGCTGGATGCTGATAACGAAGAATTGCCTCCTCATTTGAGATAGAAACTATGTAATTTTATAATAACAAGCTCAGCTAGTGTTAACACCTTTCAAATACTCTATATAAACCGGGTAAATTTGCAATTTCCACAACATCTTTGCTCAAATTTTTGGTTGCCAAAAGTCTTCTCTTGAAAGTTGGGAATACGGTATTCTCAAAGAGTTGATTAGACTCTTCAGAAACCACCCCTTTTGTGGATTCTGGTATATAATACAATGAAATTTGTTTCAAAATTGCTTCGAAACAATCTTTCTCTACACTCCAATCGACCCTGTTCCCCAACCTGAATAGGAAAATTCCCAATTTATTCATTGAGGGAACATAATTCTTGAGTAAAAATGGGATACAGACCAATTTAGGATCTTCAATGTCCTCGTCGTTGATCTCTATGGAAAAATACTCATTCAACATCTCTTTGAATCCGATTATAATCTTTAAAACCTCTTCAATAGGTTTTGCTGATCCATTATACGGGCTCATAAAGTCTTCGTTGTTGTAAACTGGTTCCATCAATTGTTTAATAGACAATCCAGAATCATTCAAATGAATTCTTCCAAAATTGCCGAAGTCTGATAACCCGATTTGATAAAACAACTCGAAACAAACTGCTGCATAGTCTACCAAATAAAGCTTGACGTCATACTGAATGGCCGCCAACCGCCTTTCTGAATCAACTATCCCAACAAATGTATGATTCACAAAAATTTCAGTCAATTCCTTGTGTATGTTCGATTCAACTTCTTGTCTCAAAGAGAGAACACTTGCAAGCTTTATAGGTACTCTCTCCCTCTTTGATACCGTTTCTCTGGGATTACCATCACTCAGCTTCGGCAACTCATCCAATGTTTCCTTCAAAGTAGGTTCAAACGTAGTGGGGATTTGTTGCTCTTCAACAAAAGCCTCTTTGTTATGCCCCTCAGTTTCTTCATTTTCTTCGGATACCACTTCATATATGTCTTCATCTAGTTCTTCTTTGTCTGTTATTTTTTCTTCCTTGAGGTCCTTACCATCTCCATCTTCTTCTTGTTCTGATAGTTGCTCAATCTCCGGTACCTCTATCTTGCTCGATCTATGGTCATCATTTTTAGCAACGAAACTCTCATCCGTTATCTCATCCTCGCCTTCTGATTCTAGGACACTTGCCTTTCTCTTAGGCTGCTGCTTAGAGACAAATGATGTTATCTTTGCCTGACTCAGATCCGTTCGCACCAAACTGTAATCGTACACCTTGGCTCTATTATTATCCGAAGATTTGGTAAATCTGATTTCATCCTCTGCATCCCTCAATTTTCTAGCATTAGGTAAGACTTGTTGTGTCAAAAATGTTCTGCTCGAGTTTAAAGTGACTAGATTTTCCTGTAATTTTGACACCACATATTCAATGATTTCTTCTTCGTGTAAAAATCGGACTTCTCTCTTCGTGGGATGAACGTTAACATCCACGTTCAGTGGGTCAATCTCGAGAGACAAATAGACAAACGGCTTACTCCCCTTTGGCAAGAAGACTCCGTAAAGCAGGTTAATGGCTCTTTTCAATGGATCACATGAAACTAATCTGTTGTTGATGAAGAACACAGGTTGAATGACCTTTTTGTTAACATAATTCGAATTGGTGACCTGACCAAAACATTTTAAAAGACCAATATCTTCTTTGGAATCTATATCAATCTCCACCAAGTTATTTGCCACGGTAGATCCAAACACTGTCCTGATTCTTTCTTTTCTTGACAGTCCTCCCCTTGTTGTAAGGGCACTGATAGAATCACCCATTTTCTTGCAAGAGAATCCTACTCCCTGAGTATGCACAGCATACCTACCAACGATATCCACAATCTTACCAAGCTCTTCATTTGCAGATTTGATAGCTCTCAATCTTGAAGGCACGTTATAAAACAAATTTTCCACCGTTATTTGAGTTCCATCCTTTCCAGCCACCGCCTTTGGTTCAATGGAAGTACTTGGTTTCAAGGGAATCATAGCCCCGTCAATGTACAGAGCCCTCCAAGCACAAGCAGATTGCTTGGTTTTAGTAGTGACAGATAAATGCGCTATATGTGAAATACTTGCCAATGCCTCACCACGAAAACCATATGTGGCAATCAGGTTTAAGTCTTCAAATTTTTTGAGTTTAGACGTGGTAAATCTCTCACATAGGATGGGTAAATCCTCTTTGTCGATTCCTGTACCATTGTCAGTGATTTGTAGCAACTTCAATCCTCCCTCCTTGACGAGAATATCTATTGCAGTCGATCGTGCATCAATTGAGTTCTCCAAAATCTCCTTTAACGCGTTTGAAGGACCTATGATGATCTCTCCTGCTGCAATTCTATTAACAACGGATGCTTCGAGTGGCTATCTTTGTCAGTATTCTCGTACCTTGATGCACCTTTGTTGTCTACTTACCTTTATCCTCGCTGGTCCGTCCATTTTCTAAGGGTTCAACTTGGAAATTTTATCATATACCTTTGGTGCAATAAAATTATTTTTTTTTACTCGCATCATTTTAATCTTCGTCATCTATTCATTATATAAATATATGCAAGGAAACTACATAACTATGACAAATCAAAACCAGATTCAGCACTGATAGCATACAACAATTTCTCTCTTAAAACCTTTTTGTTTCTGTAGTTGGGCAATTTTAACAAATTCACACACGTAGACGCAGTGGGTAACCTATTAGTATCCAACGCATCTCTTATACCAAATCTTGGGGACAAATCTTTGAATCCTAACAATGGTGCTTTTGAGGAAGAAGTGGCAAATTTCAAAAGTTTTGATCTATCTTCAGGGCTGAACTCCTGCACTACTTCCCAAAAGTATTTGATGGTTTCATCTGTCTCCAAGTACCCTCCATACAGCGTGTGGGCCTTCAAGTCTTCCACATCAACAGGTTTTTCCCCACCTGACACTAACATCAGAAGTTCGGTATGACTGAAAAGGTTCAACCAGCTTGGTTTGATGATCTCAAATAGGCCACTTAAAAAGTATTTGGTTTGGGAATTAATAATGGTGTTTAGTTTGAAGTTTGCAACAGCATACACGTATTGAAGTTTGTTGGTTTGATCAACTTGTACAGATGATCCACCTGGAATAAGGTCCACAGTAACAATATCTGATTGATGAGGTAGCTTTTCAGAAATGCTGAAAAATAATTCTAGCTCTTTTAACTCTTCGTCATTCAAGCTCAACAATTTGATCAAACTGTTATACAATTTTTCATCGAGAAATTTTAAGTCATCGAATGAGTTTTTATATTGGGGGCTACCACCTTCAACATTTTCCACCGAGCACCATTTGGATAAAAAGAAAGGTGCAAAGGAAACATCAAGTAGAACGTTTTCATATAAACATTTTCCAACAATCATTCCTAGAAACCTCATCATTTGAGAGAAAAGCTGGTTTTCTTCAGTGAAATCGTACCGCGGTTCAAGCTTGCCTCCATGCAGTTTTGTTTGTTGCAGTTGAAACTTCGCTCTCCAATAAAAATCAGTGCTAGGGTATATTTGATATGTATCAGGAGTCTGTTTGAAAAAATTATAGTCATGAGTAGTCGAGTTGGAGTTTAAAGTTTCATCATCAAAATTCACATATTGGAAACCGTCTTTGGCGACACTGGTGAGAAATTCTTTCGTCAACCCTCCACCATCTATACCATTTTCCGGACCGAACTGATTGACAAATGCAACATTTAATTTCTTTTTAAACTCATTACCACTTAAGTTTCCCAAGGCTTCAAAGGCATCAAAAAGAAGATTCTCTCTAGATATAGTGGCCTGCAACCTCCCGTGTGGTTCAAAAGAGAAAAGTCCAAAACTGTTCAGTAATTTCATCTTGTCAGCTGAAATCAAAGATTGAAATAACTGTGCCCGAGTTTCAAAAGGTATGAGAAATGGCAAGTAAATCAAAATATTTAGTGATCCACTTGTTTCATCTCTGATTCTGGCTGGTGGTCTAGCTCTTGTGTTACCATTGAAAATTCTCTCATCTTCATCCTCGTCAGCAGCATTATCTTTTCCTTTCAACAAGTTTATAACAGTTTCCGTGTTGAATCTGAGTCCGATGGCCAGAGACTTTTCCATTGACCAAATCTTTTCGTCCACAAAATGCATTCTTGTGTTTCTCAAATACAATTGATTAAGAAGTTTAAAAGCTAATTTACAGAGGTATTCAAAATCATATTCACCAATCGTATCATTCGTCCAATTCCTTTTCAAACTTAATCCATTGAGTGCAATATGGAGACAAAAGTTTTTGAGGAAAGTCGTGAATTTCGGAAGCATATCAGCGTCACCAAACTTGCTAATGGTTTTGTCATTTTGGAACATGAAAGTGTAGGAAAGGACTTCTTCAAATAAATATAACGTTTCCCACCATATCTTGGACTCTGGTAAATCAATGCTCCTTTGAGAGACGCTTTCTTCAATCAAGCGCTTGGCAAATACGTCTTCTATCAAAATATCTCTGAACCAGTGACTTACCAAAGTAGAACAGGATGTTGAAATCAACAAATTTGTAAGCACCTTATTTTTCAAAGTTAAATTAGTCTCTCTCATTTGGTGTCCATTAAGCATGTGTAATGAAGAATACAAAAATTGTGAGAAATCTTCATAAGCTTTAGAAACTTCCAATTCTTTGAACAAAAGCGACATTATATCCCTGGAATATAAAATCTCAAGCTTTTTTGATAGAGTGTAATCTGCGACCAAAATACTATACTTGTCGTCTGTCATGATTATATCCCCGTCTAGGTCATCAATGAATGCCACTTCCGAATGAACTGCCTTCAACACATTGGAAAGAGCCTTTAAGGATTGTGATGCTGGTTTAAATAGGTGATGAGATGTGATCAACTCCACAAAATTACCCAAGAATTGAAACATCACCTCTTCACTCAAATTAACTTCTTCAAATCTACTAGATGCTATAAACTCTAGTAACATCTTGATTTTTGATAACTTATCTCCTGAAAGTGGCTCAATTAATTTAGTGGAATCTTCCAAGCTTAAGAACTTAATCAAAGATGAAAAGTCCAGCTGGCTGTAAAGGAATAAGGTATCAATCAACAGGGAGTTGTCCTCTGTGGGATACTTGTATAATGTGTCATTTAAATTGCTTAAAAACTCTTTTATTGGCACATTCGCCACATTTGAAATATATTTGTAATTCAAAATAGCTATTTCAGCTATGATGTTCACCGAGTTGAGGTCTTCTTTGTTAATGCCTTTAAGAATTCTAGTAAAGACCTTGACCAATGATGTGAAAACCTTTTCAAGATTAATAGCAGATACCCTTGTTAGATCGAGTGATTTGTAATAATTTAAAATCACTATCAACTTATCATCAATTTCAGCGGATAACGTATTAGCCAAAAAGGAGAACTCTCTTAAGACCAGATTTGGGTCACGGTCTTGAATGTTCCATTGATTTTTCATCTTAGTAGCTTCCTGCATCAATACTTGATGTCTCCGTATGGCTGATTGTAAGGTAACCGCTGCATTTAGCTCTTGTTTGGCTCTCACTCTATTCTCTCTCTCCTGATTCAATTGAACCAAGTAGTTGTTCTTAGACGGTTTTAAGCTCCTGCGACTGTTACCAAGATTGATATTACGCCTCTTAGTGTTGCCGTTGAAATTAATCATGATCAATAATAAGGCACAATCGATCTGATTGACTCAGATTTACATAGCGAAACCTTTTTCTTTAGAAAAAAAGGCAGTTTATATAATTAATGCTAATTTGTAATTCTACACTACTTGTTTAGGGAACGGATCCAGTTTACTCAAAACTGCCACTCTGTTTCCATGAGACAAGTAGCCTTTAATGTAACCTGCAGCTATTAACCTTGCTACTTGTGATTCTGCCGCGTCTATTGAATATTTGAATGTGTCTTTCGCAGGAGCAGCATGCGATATAGAATATTCCAAAGACAATTGAAACGCAGAAATTGGTATATGTGGTTTCCGGTCAAGTGCAATCCATGTCTTTTTGAATAATTTTAATATTACAAAAGACCTCATCTTCATCAACACTAGGTATAATTGTCTTTTCAACAGGATACGTTCCATCTTTTGAAATTCATAATCAAATAATTTCAAATCACCTCTCTTGATAGCGAGAAACAAGTTATAATAAACCAATTTCAATGTAGGATATTTGGTCCAAATCTTCTCTGAGGGTTGTCGCCTTGTCTCCAAAAAGTTGATGGGTATCAACAACAATAATATGGATGTTATTTGAGATTTTCCGCCATGAGACGGACACAATTCCAACAGTTTTGTAAGCTTTTCGATAGCACTTGTAAGGTCATTTTCAGCACATGATATTGATCCACTAAAGTATAAATATGTCAGAACGTGAGATTTCATTACTTCGTCAATTTTGGGTAATTCATTTCGTAAACTGCTAAACAGTTTTTCTGTACTTCTTGCCAAGTCATACTTTTGAAGCGATGAGTATATTTTGAATAATTCACCGATGAAGAAATAAACACCATGTCTTTTGCTTCTTTCAATCTCTGGATTCCTATCATTTAAACATATTTGAAAACTTGTACCAATCACCCTTGCCATTCTCTCCAAGGAATTTTGCTGACCACCATTAGCAATATTATCAGTATCAAAATAGTTTAAGTAGGGAGGTAACCTTGATGACGTGTCTGATGCTTGACTTTCCTTAGCCTGATATAATTTCCTCAATTCTTTATCAACGTTAAACATTGCCGGAAGAATCCAATTATCCTGTTTTTCTGCACATCTATTCAAGCTTTCTAACAATTGAACTTCCATTTGAAATGATCCAACAATGTCACTCTTGCAAATCATTTTCAGAAGTTGTAAATAAGTCTCAATCAAATTTTGCCATTTGGTATCAGGTATGACTTGCAAATCGAGTTTTGATGGTGATGGAAATTTCGCTCTAACTTTCAAATGCTCGTATGAGATGGCGATTGAAATCAGGGCAGACAAATCTTCTCCATTCTGATAATATATCGATGAGGAAACTTCATTGAGAAAATCTCTCAATGTTGTCATGCTGGTATATAATTTGTAGCCTTACTCCTTTTGAACTGTATAAAATTTTGTTTTATGATTTCTCACCTTTGGTTTCTGTCTCTCTTTTGGTGAGCAAATTACAAACTTACAAAACTGGGGCTGTTTATAGATTTTGTTCTCACTTCTCCTGTTGTTTTGAAGTTTCCCTTTTAAGATAAAAAGATAATACTTGAAAAGACAAGGAAGACAGGCTCAAAAAATTTTAACAAGAGTAATATCGATCCTGTTAAACAGAACAAGAAACACGGTAGTCACAATGACAACGATGCAATCAATCCCAGAACTTGCAAGTCCTGTCCAACTGGGCCGCGGTAGCTCCAGTGAATTGTCTAGTCCACTGAGATCTTTGAAGAATAAGAGGTCGTTATCGATCTTATCGTCAAATGAGGTTACTAGGAGGTCAGTACTGAACGAGAGCAGCAAACCGATAAAACAAAGAATCATAAGTGAGTCCACCGGGTTGGTTAAATTCTCCTTGAAGTCGAATTCCCCTATTGAAGAAGATAAAGAACAGCAGCCTCCTCAAACGACGACAACTACAAGAAAGCAAGGATTGCCATTTTATATACCTGTAGATTCACCAAAGAAGCAGTCGTCATTTTCTGATGAGTTGATGAGTCCATTCTTATCACCACATCGTAACCACAACAAGACGGTGAATGTGGAGGAAGAGATATTGTTCACATATGCTAAGAAGCAAAGAGAAGTGTTGGAATTGAAGTCTAAATTGGAACTAGCGGAGAAAGAATTGAAAGAGTTGGAAATAAAGTTACAAGGAAAGAAGAAACAAGTACAACCTAATGAAGATCAAAATCTGGCATCGATCCTTGCTGGAATTACTTCGCCAATGTTAGATTTCAAGAAAAAATTGCAAGATACCAATAACGATAAACCCGATATGACTTCTCCAATCAAGCAAGTGATACGGTCAAAAGTAAGCATGTTGAGCTTTGCCAACCCTGTCCCGGATAATGAGTCAACGGCTCAAAAAGGCTTGAGTAGACAGCAATCGATAATGAAAATCAAACAAGATTTCAATGATATGTCTAATAATTTGATCATTGATGGTAAGAGATTTCAAAGTGGATTCTTAGCCAAAAGCAAAACTTTTATGAACAACTTTCCTAACCTCAGTGGAAATGACTTCAACTTAGGCTTAGCTAATACCGTTGACAAGAAACCAATCAAAGAAGACATAGATGAAGAAATTAAAAATGAAGAAGGTACCAATGAAGATGAAAACTTCAAATTTAATGAAAAAGATTATTATAGTGATAATGACATGACCTACTCAAGTGACCAAACCGATTTCATAGAAGATTTGGAAGGAGGTCGTGCTGTTCCTTTTGAAATTGTATAATTTGTAACCCCTATTTCTAAAGAAATATACTATGATTCATTTGTCCTTTTCTTACTGAGTAGATGGTTATAACCTTAAAGGCACTAGCGGAAAAATGCCTTTTCTCCTTATGTAATTATTACATAAGTGGTTTTTTTTTTTTCTTCTCGGATGAAAATTCCTTCTCTCAAATAAGGCGTAATACCGTTCATTAGAGTCTATGTCAGTCATGAACGCCTATTGTAAGCAAGTGGAAAGAAAGAGATGACCACCATCTCAGGGGTGTGAATTTCTTTTTCATGAAAGGGCCAGGAAGGTGTTAGTCATCGGTGAGTCCGGAGTCAATACAACAAATAAAGAAACTTACACAAACACGCAAGAAGAATCTCTTGAACTTTTGAAAAGCAGAAGCAGGTTATTAAGTCTTATGCAACAAATAGAATACAATCAAACTGTAGAATAAATTAAGGGGAAACAAAACAAATTAATCAAAAACGAGTTAGAAGAAAACACAAAAAATCTATGAAGATTCTCTGGCAAATTCTTTTGTCATATCAGCATCTGGAATAGCACCACAAACAGTTTCAACCATGATACCGGTAACCAAGTATGGGTCAATGTTTGAAGCTGGTCTTCTATCTTCGAAATAACCGTAACCTTCTTTAGCAACAGATCTTGGAATTCTAATTGAAGCACCTCTGTTGGCAACACCTGATGAGAATGAACTCATTGAAGCAGTTTCATGACGACCTGTCAAACGTAAGTCGTTATCGGCACCATATAAAGCAATATGTTCAGCATGTCTCTTTGATAATTTTTCAACAGCGGCATCGATAGCTTTCATACCACCTGGTATTCTCATCTCTTTGGTAGAAACATTGGTATGACATCCAGCACCATTCCAATCTCCAGCCAAAGGTTTTGGATGTAATGAGATTTTAACACCGAATTCTTCAGCGATTCTACTCAACAAATAACGGGCAACCCATAATTCATCACCCATCTTGATACCTACACATGGACCAACTTGGAATTCCCATTGAGATGGCATGACTTCAGCGTTGATACCTGAAATTGTGATACCTGCGTATAAACAAGCTCTGTAATGGGCTTCTACAAGTTCTCTTGCATAAACTTTACCACAACCAACACCACAGTAGTATGGACCTTGTGGAGCTGGGAAACCGTTCTTTGGCCAGTTATAGACTTTGTCTTCATGGTCAAATAATGTATATTCTTGTTCTAAACCGAACCAAATTTCTTCATCTTTGTGAGCTTCCATCAATTTGGCACATTCATGTCTATGGTTGAACTTGTTTGGAGTACCATCGTTGTTCCAACATTCGGTCAAAACTAAAATGTTGTCACCGCCTCTCATTGGATCTGGGTAGTAAGCGACAGGTCTCAAGTAGACATCAGAATCATGACCTGGAGCTTGGTTTGTTGAAGAACCATCGAAGTTCCATTCTGGTAAATCAGATAAATCCTTTGGAGCTTTATCCAAGGTCTTACCCTTTGATCTTATGTTACCGGTACCATCAATCCAGATGTATTCAGCGATCACTTTACCGTTTTGATCTAATTTCAAATATTTTTCAAGAGTTAATGTATTCTCGACAACAGACATTTTTGAATATTGTTTTGTGTTATTAATGGGGGGTTGATTGAAGCAAAAGAGCTTTGAAGATTGCTTCTAAATTTCTAGCAAGCGATTATAAAAGTTGATCAATTTAAAGATAGTAAATCCCAATATGAAAAAAAAAGGATATCAGATGTCTAATATACTAACGATGGGAAAATTTTCGAAATGATATTTTTTTTTTAATAACTCAAAGGACACAAAGACACATAGTCGCCAAATTGTAACAGGCGAAATAATTCTCTTCTGGCTGCTTTTTACTGTAATTTGTACTAATTTGCCCCTTATATTGCCTATTACGGCAGGGGCGAGACTCTTTATCGGCCAATCACAATTGTTTCCTCCCTTTGCCCTTTCACGGTCATTTCTTTCCTCGTGACTGCAAAAATTGACTCTAACCAATTTATTCATTTTGGGCTTTTTGCGGTCTCTCTCTTCACCTGGCCTGAAGCAGCTTCATTAGCATCAAATCATCGAAACATGCACATCTTCGGTATGTGCAAACCAGTATGTTTGGCACTTGAAGTTAAAGGTTCAGCATCAAAAACCCTCTGCAACCTTTTTTGTTATTACCAGACCTATTTGCCCTTTTCTTTTGTATCTTTGTATTAGATCGAAAAGTCTAAACGTGAGTTGGACCTACAGCGTGAGAAAAAATAGGGTGGTAACTGCTTAATACGAAGGAAAAAAAACAACATCCAATGGAGAATCTTATATTTGTAAACAAACACCATTGACTTGGTTCTTCTGCCTAATTTTCTGTCGAGTTCCCCTATACGGTTGTGCTTAATTACTTTATGTATACTAGGTGAAGAATAATTCATATAGATCTTAAGTCAACTACCACTCTCTGGTTTGCAGCAGAATCACATGAGAGGCAAAATGAGACCATAAGTTCTTTTCCCCTCTGGCTTTTTGTCTCAGATCGTGGTAAAAAATTGATCAGTTTTTCATATCATATCATTCTCGTCGTTTATGATTTATTTTCTTATCAGTTGAGTCTGCCTTGGTATATTTTTTAAATTTTTTTGCAAACTTGAAAATGTGGAGATATTGCTTGATTTGAAAACAACAACTGATACTCTAGAATTTTTTATCTTGAATAGTTTTTATCTCGAGGAATGCTCGTCGGCAAAGTTTTGACTCATAAAAAAATTAATTTCAAAACAACAATAGCAGCAGAGCCTTTTTCGCATGAGTAATAGGTACTCTTGATTTCACCCACTACTATTAAGACTTACTCCGTTAAGTGAGGCGATCTTTACCAACACAATTTATCTGAACATCAAAATAGCGGATCATTTTCTAAAGATGCCGCCCCTCCACCTTTTTTGAGGAGAAATTCCATCGACTACTTTAGAGTGTATCATGATTGTAAAGCTGGCAACAATTTTGAAAAACAACATCAATGTAATGTTCATGAATCATGAGTAGGGTTCTTTACAGATATCTCAGCATTTGGCAATTATGACATGAGAAACTTCGTCATATTCTTATACCTCATAGCAACTAGATATCCAATAGCATTTTTGGCTGAGTCACACGTAAAGAGAAATCAAATAAGTCTCGAACACACTACTACAATAAGCCAAAAAAAACAAAAAACATAATATGCAATCGATTAATCCGATGATATTTTTTCCGGTGCAGATGGTTCTGAAGCAATTATAAGCGTCTGTCATCGCGTCAATCATCATTCACATTAGACAATCTGCAGAATCGTCTATTGATTCAGTAAATTGTTGAATACAATTATACCGATTTCAGGTATTTCGATACATTTTGCATCTCAAGAAGTGCAACAGAATGCAACAGAAGACAATATAAGAAGAGACACTTAAATTTAGGGCTCACCTAAGGAGAATAACAACACTGAACCTTTATCGGTTTCTGTGCTTTTCAAAGGTTTACAGCTATGCTATCGTCGGTGCCACCTACCTGCCTCAGGTCAGACCAAAAAAGTAAGAAAAAGTTGTTAAACGGGGGTTTGCGGATAGCAAACCGCAAATGAAAACCAGGGACCCGATTGTCGTTCAGATCGATTAAGCAAGGATTTAGAAAAACATAGGACGTAGGGAAATCTTAGGGTAGCGAAGTTGAAACTTTACACTTTTGGCGTGAAAGATAATAAAGTAATTTGACTTAACAACCTTGCAGAAATAATATGCCGTAAATTGCTTCACTACTGGTGTCATGATGTCCATTTTTGTCAGAGGTTTTGTTTTGTTTTTTTTTGCTTTCTCTTTTTGGAAGCAAAAAAATCTAGCAGGCGGAGCTAGCCGTAAAAGCGTTTGTATATCGAATAACCTTTAGCAAAAATCAAGTATTGATGATCTATGTTAACATTATATAATATAAGAATTGAAGTTTTAAATGGATATTAATTTAGCGAATGATAAATAAGAGTTTTAAACAAGTTTATCATGCTGGGCTTGATCCAAAATTGTTTGAATGGTTTCTCTTGAGAATCTTTGAAAGACCAAAGTAGGGTTGATTAATTGGAGAATCATTACCGGCATAGACGAATAAATCATAAATGAATCCACCAGTGAAACATCCGATGAATGGAGCAACGACTGGAACCCAAGCGTAACCATCTCCGTAACTAAACATTTCATTTCCGTATCCAACACTGACAGCAGCCACTCTTGGAGCAAAATCTCTTGCAGCATTCAAAGCATACCCGGTTTGGTAACCGAAACAAGCACCTAATCCATAAATCAAGAAAAATAAACCGACAGGGAACCAATACTTTGTAGATGAAACGTTGAATGCATCTGTCAAGGCAAAGATACCTAATTGTAATAAAGCTGAAGCGACAAACTCAGAAACAAATTGACCTTTTGAGTTAAGGAAATCTTGTGGGAATGTACAAAAGATACCTGCAGTGGCATGGGTTCTTACACCAACACCTTCAACGTCATCAAAAGCCTGATAATATGTTCCGTAAACAATATAAGCACCCATCATACCTCCCAACAATTGAGAAAATATATAACCAGGAACTTTCTTCCATGGAAATCCTCTGAAACATGCAGAGCTGAATGTAACAGCTGGATTTAAATGACCACCACTAACACCTCCACTAACCATGAACCCCAACATAACAGCAATACCCCATGAAAATGCAATAGTATCATAACTACCAGCCGCCCCATTCGACAAAACCTTCTGTGCAACAACACCATCACCATAAGTGACCAATATTAACGTTCCCAAGAACTCTGCAGCGTAATCTCTGTAAGCATAGCGTATTCTTGCCCATGAATTCAAAAAGACTGGTGACTCGTCTAACAATTCATTTTGTGTTTTTTCTAAGTTTTCTGAAGAACCTGAAGTTTCTGGCATATTCTCAAATTCTGTTACTTCTGGCTTTGCCATTATAACTTTCAATGTATCAAGATACTATAAATTTGAAGATATGAGAATGTATTTTATGACAAACAAGAAATTTTCTGGGGAAATTTGTTTCTCTTTATAACAAGAGGAAAAAGTTTTTAAAAGAAAAATAAAAATTTGTCTTCGAATCACGAACGCAGAACGTTTCCAAAAACTGGGGTAAAAACTGATTCTAATTTGGAAACTAATTTCTATTCTGCTTTTTTAAAATTGGGTTTCACCAGAATTCGGAATTTTGATTTATTTTATTTTATTCCTTCACACAGAAACTAATTATTCAAGGTCACAGTTTTTATCATCATCAACAGAACAAGAACAGAAAACAGGGAACATGGAACAAATACTGAATGGTGCCGAACTAAGAAGGGATCATCTTTTGCTTACCCCAATTAGTAAGAAAATTACTGGTAATTAAAATCTCATTTCTTCTTTCAAACGATTGATTGCGGCAATCTTAATCATTCTTTCCTTTACTCTGAGGGGAGCTACACTTTAAATGACTATGACATTGTTTCTACTATATACAGGTAGAGCCTGGTTTATATGAACAATGATTTCAAGCTTACCAAACACGGGTCCATCGTACGAGATCTTGGATGAATTATTACCGGTTGAGACGAATTTGTACAATTTCCATTCCGAAATTAATAATAATCCCTTTTTTGCCGCCGAATTTGTGAATTTTTTTTAGTGATTTTTCTTGAAAAGGGAAAAAAAAGGCAAACTGCAAAGTATTGGGATTTTTGAAGAATTAATAAACAACTCGTCTATAGTATTAACAGTCATTGAAATCTGATACTTCAATTGTTAAACACCTTCCATTGAATGGCAAATCTTTTCACAATCAATCCTTGCTAATATCTATTCATGACAACGTCATTGCAAACAATTGAAGACTTATTTTGCGGGGTCTAATAAAAGTAGTCCAATCAACTAAAATTAAACTTAAAATTGAAAAAATGGTTGCAATATTATTGTGCCTTTTCGCCTATAAAATTAAATCTCTAACATTGTATCGGAATATCCCAATTAATTTATTTTCTTTTGGAAATAGTGCTCTTTCAGGATGTTGTCTTATTTTAGTGACCGCAGCAGTCATCATATACAGTCAACATCTTCATAGAATTGAATATTTGTTTTATGGGGTAATTCAATCCCACAGTAATTTGAACCCTTGCTAGCCTTAGTTGGGCGTTCGAGTATCAGATTCAACTGGTTATATTTGTTAAGCGAATACGATTAAAGTAGATCTTCAACAATTGTTCCATTTCAATGTTTTCAAAAATGGAATCCCGGACCATTTGAGATTTCAGATTAAATTATCAACAACCATTCCAGTTCTGAAGTTTTCATTTTGTTCATTTCAAAATGAGGAGTTGTTTATGATTAGTTCTACAAAACACCGGAGAGAAAATCCGATAATCCAGTTCTCTCCGTAGAAAGCAAGCGAGTGCTACCAGTTATTTGTAAATGATGGAGATTATCAGCCTACATTCGATATTGATCAGTAATTTAGCACTCCGCTTCAACCCAAGTCCTACGTCATGTGTTTTTATTGTTCTGGATTTGTTCGATATCGGATTATATGAATGGTTCTTGTCGGAGTAAAAGTAAGGAAGAACAACCAACTACTGTTCTGTAGATGTGATTTCGCTTTACAGGTCTACTATAGGAAAATATCACGAGCTGAGTTAGATGCTCCGAGCTGTTCTTGTCATGGTAGAACCACTAAAGGAAGACTGGATGCCTTTATTCAATGGATGAAACAAAAATGCCTATCAAGTGGATAGTCCGGTAACTAGGTGTATTTTTTGACTATTATGTTGTGCTGGTGTTATCACTGCAAATCTAATGAATACTCAAAAGCTGTAGAAGAGTTTTCATCAGTCCTCTACTATGATAGATATGGATTACTCTATTTCTATAAAATCAGAGATAAAAAGCATAGACACAATGGTTGTCGATTAAACTATATTTTATGGACTCTTTGACATTACAAACTAGGTACTCTACGCTTGATATGGACTACAATTTGTTTGTAATAGCGTACCCTTTCCATTCTCAGCGTTGTATTTACCATCTGTTGAGTCAGTAGCTATGATACTCTTGAATTAGCCATACCACGTATTTCAAATATATGAATCAAACATTGCAATCTCTCGAATCCATTAATTTTAAGACCTCAAGGATTCCATTTCTCGTATATCTTTCATAGCTATCACTCAGTTGAAAACAATATATCCCTATTAATTTTAAAAAGACAATCATTATCTTTGCTGAGGAATTGGTGTGAACAATATCATAACAATCTCTCCTTATGATTCATTAGGACACTCTGATGAATGTCATCTATCAATTATGGACGAACGCCCGTCCAAGGAAGTCAGTTGATGATGAATTGAGCTCTCCCATAAGATATAAACAAAGAATAACTATCTCATAATTATCACCCTAAGCGAGGAAATTATGGTTCACTCTTTGTAAGTTCCACACTTAATAAAGCGACAGGGGCAAAGCAAATAAAGGATAAGTAAGACTCATGTTGATCTGTTATGGTCTCAATTTTAAGAGCTGATGCTTTAGGTTAAGTTGTGAACTGATCAGTTTTCTTAATAAGTTGGTTCGTAGGGTCCTAGCTAATAATAATCCGGTTTTGAAATGAAATCTGGACATTTGTTTCTTCCAGGAAAACAAATTGAGATCCAAGCGACCAAAAAACACTCCATGTAACGAAATACGGGGAAAAGGAGTGGGGAACAATTGATTGTGTGACGCTCGGAATTGTTTTGTGGAAACTGAAAAGCTTCTGAACAGCTTTGTGTCCAATTCGTTTTTTCAGTATAGAGTTAAGCTAGATTGGGAGAAACCTTGGACGATCGGAGAGAAAGGGGTAATAACAAAAGTAAATGAGTATTCAAAGAAACCACAATGAAAGTTCATATCAACGTTGAGTTTTCAATTGAACAGTGAAGAGAATTATTATGATATTTGCAAGTGTATTCCAGCGATAGTAAAAACACCAAGGAAAACACCTATTTCAACAAGGAAGCCAAGTAATAGGATGGCTGGGGAAATATGGATTTCCGGATCTTTCTACTCACAAGAGACAATGCCTTGATCGGACCCAGGAGGATCTTCCAAGAATTGGATTATACTAGGTACAATCGCAAAATCCCTCAATAAACGAACGAATGTATTAATTTCGGAATTGTGTCTTTTTAGACAAGAATTATTCGGTGAGCGGAGTTGTATTCTTGAAAAAATCTAAAAGTGTATTGCACCCCGCGTTCTTAGGAACGACTAAAGCCAAGAATACATTTATTAATCCTCCAAGTAGTTCCGAAGCTAAATTGTTTTATGGGGAAGGAGTTTTGAAAAGAAGTCTGTTGTATGATTCGACACAGTTTAGCTTTCAATGCGCACAAATGGTTACTGATAAACCAGAGCTCAGATAAGCATGTATGAGAGGAAAAAAATTTATGGAGGGCATCGCACAACGTTAATCGCCTATTGTTCGATTATGCCGAGTTTCGGTGATGAAAAACGCAAGAGACACAGTTAGGGTTGAGAAAAAAAAAGTTGGGGTTGGTTTTGTTCTGTGACTTTTGTTTGACGCCCTTATCGTTTTTTTTCTTTTTTCGTAAGTAATTTTGAGAATTTATATCTATTCCCTTCTGAGATTTGCCAAATTTTTGTCAGATTGCCCTTATTCATATAGCACAGAACAAAAGTTCCAACTTCTTTCATAAACCTTTCAATGTGATTGGTTGAACAGCTTGAATAAGACCGAAAATGAAAAGACGGACCCTATATATCTCATCATTTTGAGGACTTTGAGGGTTATTGAAGTTGGTGGTGAGCAACGAAGCAACGAATCACATCTTTTAAACTATTAATAGACTGTAGCATTGACGATCAACGTTTTCGTGTATTCTTACCTATTATTAGTCCGATCTTTTCTTACAAAAAAAAATGTTTTTTGATATTGTCTCATATGTAGAAGAAAGATGCAACTGACAGAGAATGAGTGTTTTTTTTTAGCAATTTTACTCTGTATAATTGTTCGTACAGCCTCTTTCAATTAACAATTATATTATAATAGCTCTTTGCTATTGCTTATACGTAAGCTTAATGATGATGATTTGTTAAGAATGATGCATCGAACGAACAACCAACCAGTGGGACTATAGATAGGTCTCTCTCCATCAGGAAAATGAACAGCAGTGCTCCCTCTTCCATCCATTCCGAAATAAACAAGGAGGATGTAGTTCTTCCTCGCAGTTTGGGGAAGAGGGGCAGAAAGCTCGGAGTTTTTTTTTCTTTTTCGTTCAGTCCAGTCGAGTCCAGTCCAGTCCAGTCCATTCACTTGAGCTCGGAGTGGTGTTCGGAATAATCAGGAATTTGTGCTTTGTGCCAGAAAAAAAAGAAATTCAAACGTAAACAAGAAAAAGATGACTGTCGGAACGTGACAGGACGTGATTTGCATAAAACTTGTGTGGAGAAATAATGATCGGAATGCACAGCAAAAAGAAAATCATGAAAAATAAAAAAAGAGAAATTTTTCTGGGGAAGTTGTTCGAACAAAAATTCCACTTGAAGCTGTTGTCGCAAAAAATATAGATATAAATATCCTTATATTCCCTAAAGTGTTTCTCAAGTCTTTCCCATCTGTTTGAAAGTATTCAGTTTAATATTAATCAAATAATCATATTCATACAACAAATTAAAAAATGTCAGAAAGTGTCGAGAACTTAGTTGCTGCCATAGATATTGGTACAACATCTACCAGAGTCATTCTTTTCAATAATTTAGGTCAAGAAATTGCCAAACATCAAATCGAATATTCCACCTCTGCTCAAATCGGTGATAGAAGAGACTCAAATCAAATCATTTCCAATGAAGGTATTGCTATAACAGAAAGTGACGATTTGGTCTTGGAAAGCACTAATGCCCCAACTTTATCATTCCCAAAAGCTGGTTGGGTAGAATGTCGTGTTGAAAGTGTTTTGGCTAATGCCGTTCAATGTTTTGCATGTTGTTTAATCAGTTTGAAGAACATCAACGAAGACCGTGAAGTTCCATATAAAGTCAGCTCTATTGGTGTTACAAACATGAGAGAAACTACTCTTGTTTGGTCTAAAAAAACTGGTAAAGCTTTATACCCAGGTATCGTCTGGAACGATACCAGAAATACCCTGATTGTCAATAGAATTATAAAGGAAAACTCAGAAGAGAAGTTGGAAGCCATCAGACACAAGAATGGTACTCCTGTTTCTACATACTTTTCAGCTACCAAATTTCTTTGGTTATTGGAAAACGTTCCAGAAGTCGCTGATGCTTACGAAAATGGTAATGGTGATATGATGTTCGGTACTATTGATACATGGTTAATCTACCATTTGTCCAAGGAAAATTCATATGTTTCAGATGTCACCAATGCCGCCAGAACCGCTTTTATGGATTTGGAAACCAGAGATTATGATGATGAATTATTAGAATTCTGGGGTGTTGACAGATCAAAGATTCAATTACCAAAGATTGTCTCATCTGCTGAAGTTTACGGAAGTTTCAAGCTTCCAGATTTGAAACAAATCGGTTATGACGAAAGTGATTTAACCAAAGAGGCTATAGAGGCTTTGAAAACTATTGAAGATTTACCAATTTGTGGTTGTCTCGGTGATCAATCTGCTTCATTAGTTGGACAGTTAGCTGTCAAGAAAGGTAATGCCAAATGTACTTATGGTACTGGTGCCTTTTTATTATATAACACTGGTGACCAAAAGTTGATCTCAAAGAATGGTGCTTTGACTACTTTCGGATACTGGTTCCCACAATTAGATGAAAGCGTCGATGGTGAAGGTGCTTCTAATCCACAATTTGCTATGGAAGGTTCCATTGCTGTTGCCGGTTCTGTCGTTCAATGGTTAAGAGATAACTTGAGATTAATTTCTAATGCTCAAGATGTTGGTCCATTAGCTTCATTAGTCAAGAATTCTGGTGGTGTTGTTTTCGTCCCAGCCTTCAGTGGTTTGTTTGCTCCATACTGGGACTCTGCTTCAAGAGGTACCATTTTGGGTTTAACTCAATACACCTCAGCTTCCCATATTGCTAGAGCTGCCTTAGAAGGTGTTTGTTTCCAAACTAGAGCTATTTTGAAAGCTATGGTTAACGATGCTGGTGCCTCTGCTGACTTTTTGGATGAATCTGACAAACACTCTGCCGATTCTCCATTGAGTGCCTTGGCTGTTGATGGTGGTATGTCCAAATCAGATGAAGTTATGCAAATTCAATCTGATATCTTAGGACCATGTGTCACTGTTACGAGATCACCAAACGCTGAATGTACCGCTTTAGGTGCTGCTATTGCTGCTGGTATTTGCTCAGGTCTTTGGAGTTCATTGACTGATGCTGTCGAATCTATCTCTAAAGGTAATGAATTATTGACCGTTAAAGATGGTAAACCAGTTAACAATGTTTTCAAGGCTACATTGTCAGATGATGATAGAAGAAAATCATGGACATTATGGGAGAAAGCCGTTGATAGATCTAGAGGTTGGTTACTTGGTGTTGAAGAGTAAGTGACTCTCATCAGTAATTTTAGAAAACTCTGTATTTTAAGTGAGAGATGATTTTTAATGAGGAGTTGTTTGCGTTTTCTGAGTTTTGTTTTGATGTTTATTTCAAGCTACTCCAAAATTGTTTCATATAAAAGTCTATCAGATGTCGCAGCAGTTTGTGTATAGTAGTTCAACGTATGATGGTAATAATAATATTATTTATAGTATAGCATTTCAATGAAGTTATCAATGTTTATAATTTTTAGTTGTAGTATGATTTTTATACTTTATTCCGGTTGAAATTCCTTCTTTGCCGTGTTATCGTAATTGAAAAAAACAAAGATGATAAAAAAAAGATATAAATACTAATTTAGAGCCACATCCTCTAGGAATGCGGTACTTTGTTTTAAAAAAAAGCTAATTGACTTTAAAATCAAGACCTCCATATCGACAAGATGGATATATCAAAAGATTCGCCTACAAGAAAGAGAAAGACCTTCATTCTTTTAATTGGGATCTGGGTCAGTCTTTCATTGATACCCTTTTACCGTTACTTTTACTATCAATTGCTGTTTTTCAACAACGAGGTAAGAAGCAATCCTGATTCATTATGTCCCATACCGGATAAGGTTTTCCCTTCAAATCTGATATATTCCAAAGAGGTTATTGGCAAAATTCTTTCTAATGATGAATTCAGAAATCAATCTCTGCGAAAATTATCAGGAGCTGTACAAATACCAACTGAAGTTTATGATGAATGGGGATTTATTGATGATCACCCGGAGCATTGGGAAATTTACAATGAGTTACATGAGTATTTTGAAAAAACATTTCCTTTACTTCATAAAAAATTGAAATTGGAAAAGGTTTATGCCGGTTTAATTTACACATTTGAAGGAAGTGATCCATCTTTAAAACCATTGGTGCTTATGCTGCATCAGGATGTTGTACCTGTTCAAAAAGAAACTATCAAGGATTGGACTTATCCACCATTTTCTGGAGAATATGATGGAGAATTTGTTTGGGGTCGTGGTGCTTCTGATTGTAAAAATTTATTAGTTGGATTAATGGAACTGATTGAATTATTAATTGAAAATGAATTCCAACCAAAGAGAACTATAATTTTATCATTTGGTGCAGATGAAGAAGCCATTGGAAGATCTCTGTATCTCTTATCTAGGGCGATATTGGAAAAGTATGGTGCTGATTCTATCCATCTAATCATTGATGAAGGTGGAAGCATGGAAATAATTGAAGATAAATATTTTGTCGGTGTTAATACTGGTGAGAAGGGATATTTAGATGCAGAAATTGAATTGTTCACTCCAGGAGGTCATAGTAGTGTTCCACCGGATCATACTTCAATTGGTATCATTTCAGAATTGGTGAAGGAAATTGAAAATACACAATATGAACCAATGTTGACTAATATGAATCCAACTTTAAATTATTTACAATGTTTTGCAGAGCATTCAAAGACAATTGACAAGAATTTGAAATCTGATATTTTGAAAAGTCATATCGATCAAGATGCTAATAGTAACGTTGTTGAATGGATGGAGCATAGTAGTCCTCATCGTAAGTATTTGATACGTACGAGTCAGGCTATTGATATAATTCAAGGTGGAGCTAAATCTAATGCTTTACCTGAACATGTTTCCATCTTGGTGAATAACAGAGTTGGAATTGAATCCTCGGTGGAATTCACAAGTGATAAACTTCGTGATAATTTGTTAAAAATAGCTGAAAAATATGATCTTGGATTATACATTGAATCAAAAGAATTGAGAAAGGTTACATCAAATGGACATTTCAATTTCACGTACAAAGATCCCTTGGCAACTGCTCCTGTGACTCCGATAAATGACAATACTTGGAACTTGTTTGTTGGAACATTAAGGCATTTATACGAAGATGAATTTTATCCAGATCTTTTCACCAAAGATGATGATTTTATTGTCGTTACTCCAACTATATCAACTGGTAATACAGATACAAAATCATATTGGGATTTGACTGATCACATTTACAGATTTGAGCCATCTTCAATCAAGGAATTCGATAGCCATGCTCATTCTGTTGATGAGAAAATTGATATCGATACTCATTTATTTGTGGTTGCATTCTATTATGAGTATTTGTTGAATCTTGAATCTGAATTAAAATAGAAATTAAGAAAAAAAAAATAAAAAAAATAATATTGTCATTGGTACTTAAAATGATCTATAAGATGAATGAAAAACACAAAATGTAATCTGACGTAATTAATGAAGTTAATCTTTCTCTTCCTCTTTCTTTTCATCTTTCTTTTCATCCTTATCTTCGTCAGCAGCTGTTATTGCTTCTCCTTCTTCATGAGCATTAGTATCTTCCACGTCAGTCTTTTTCGAAGGGGTTTCCACTGAGTCGGTAACTCCCTTAGCTTTGAAATTTCTACCCTGTCTGTCGTCATCGGCATCTGTATCAACTATCTTCTGTTGAGATGTTGGTTTCTTTGTCTCATCGTCAACTGTTGGTGGCTCTTCATTTTTGTAATCTGGTGAAGCAGTTATATTTTTGGTGGCCGGTTTGAAGTCACCTTCAAAGCCGGATGGAGTGTTTCCCTCGGCATCTTTAATCTCTTTCAAAAAATTATCCTCAATTCTGCCGGTATAGAATGGTATTGGGCTTCTGTCTTCGTGCTTATACTTGTCCAATAATTTGATCTTCCATTGAGACAGATCGTAAGTATTGGTTCTCAGCAGTTGCTCTGATTCTTCTTTCCTCTTAAAATCGATTAACCTTCCGAATGAAGGACCCATTGATGAAGCAGTGAAGACTAACGGTAAACAGCAAGCACCAAGGGCAGCGAATACTTTCAATCTACGATATTGCGGATGTTAGTATTATATACACTCAATTGACATCATGGTCTCTTTCTCATATATTTGAACTTACACAGGACGTCCTTTGAAAAATTGTGACATGGTTTTGAATGTATAGATATAGATGTGTATATCAATTGTTGTGATTATATAATTAATTAGGACAGAAATATATATATCAGCTTGAGTAGAATTGGAACAATTTATAACTTTGAGAAACAGCAAATACAATATCTTTTGCAATTGTGATCATCCGGAACCGCAAAGCAAAAAAGCAAAGCATTGCGTACGGTTTGCTGAGGGCTACGACTGATCCGATGGCCCTTCCCGTAGCAATGTTAGAAGGCGAGACAGCCCCTGTTGGCTCCCATTGCTGCCACAACCTGGGGCTGTCTGTCTGAGTGTGTGAGTGTGCGAATACCAAATTCAAACTCGCTTCACTCGCTTCAAGCGAAAGCGAGTGAAGTGTTGTCAATTGTAATTGTAAGATAAATAAATCATCAATTTGGGATCTTGTTCTTGGCATCTAATTTCAAATCAGGGCAAAGCAAGATGTATACATATACACACATACACATATGTATATATAACATCCACCTTGCTCTTGATCAATCAATCACTTAATCAATCAATCATCTACAGATATACACCATCCATCATCATTTGGGTAAATTGGAGCAAGTCGATCATCGTCCATCCCAATCATAGTAGTAATAATAATAATAACAAAGGTCATCTGATTTTCTTTTATCTTTTAATTTTTTGCTCTTCTCCGAATTTCCTGAAAACCACAAGGCAAGGAGGAAATTAATTATTTAATACATCAAATATTAAGATATTGGATATTACACCACTGCAAGGATACAAAATTGACTTGTTGAATCTTTCAATCATTCACTTCACTACATAGAGATGCTGCTGTACTCACGAAGAGTATCATTCAACAACTTGTATCCAACATACATAGACCCTTCAAATCCTGCGCATATTCCGCCACAATTTAAAGATGAGCAAGACCAACACAATGGGAAATCAAAATTTTTTGATTTGAATTTTGGATTTGGAGGAGCCACCATCAACAACATTGAACTGCATTATACAAGGCAAGCGCCTACAAATCAAATCAAGAGGAAAATCCCCAAGTTACCACCACCACCATCTAAATCTATTTTGAAAAAAAAAAAATACAATGGCGAGTTAAGTTACACCGTTACTAAAGATTATAGTGATGGTGATGATGATGATGATGATGATGAAAATCAATCCGCGCTGTTAATTGATGACGAAGATGAGGATGAAGAGGACTTACCGCCAACCCCACCACCGCCACTGGCCCTGGTGAAGCCTAGAAGGAAATCATTTGCTGATTTTACAAACGAAGAATTGATTGCCTTGGAAGAGTCTTATTCAACAAAATCGAATTTGAAAATCGAATCTTTCAATTTCAAAAACACTCCAACAGCATTTGTTCAACCGATTGAAGCCAAAAGTAATAAGAATATGGCATTGTCACCTTCATCTACTGCTCCAACTGTCGCAGTCGAAAAGGTTTATCCTTCGAGACCCGTTGTAGAACATGGAGCTTGTTGTATTTCTTCCAAGCATCAAGATTACGATAAAATTTTCAAAGATGATTATAACCGTGTCTTGCTTTGTTGTATCACGGGGAGAAGGCATACTTGGAATGCCATTGACTATATCATCAATGATATTGCAAATGATGGAGATCATGTTGTTATAACATCTCATATACCAGTCCGTGAAACCGAATATATTGGGAATGTCAATAAATATGAAGAGAAAAAAGAACAGGAATTCGAATATTCAAGGTCATACAACATTTCATCGTCTTTGATATATGAGAAATGTCAAAAAATTTTAAATTATGTAATAAAATTGAGTACCATAAAAAGACTCAATTTGAAGATATCCGTGGAGATTATCAATTGTAAAACATCAAAGGAAGTCTTCAACGATAGTTTGAAACTATACATGCCTCATTTGGTTGTTGTGGGATCCAAAAGTGAGGAAGACAATTTGAATAGGGTTACGAGTATTAGTTCATCTTCTTCTAATGACGTTGCAACGAGACCGCTGTTTAAAAGGAAAAATTCATCAACACTTTCAACTATAGGCAAAGGTTATAATGGGTTTTACAGGGTTGGTGGAAGTAAATGTATGAAATTGACTAGTTATATGATTCAACATTCAACTGTCCCCGTTATAGTTATTACAAGCAACTATACTGCCAATAAGATCAAATTTAGGTCACCATTTGGCGATGATGACGATGATGATGATGATGTTGATGATGTTGATGATGAAGCTGGAGAAGTAATTGGTGGAGATGTCAATCATTTCAAAGAAAAATTGGTTATGGTTTCTGATATTTCCAGGACTAAATCAATAAATGATATCACACAATTGAATAATTTGAAAAGGATGCCGTCTAGTGATTCGTCAATTTCATCTACAGATGAAATCCCAAGACCTTTTACTGGTGGTGGAGCATTACCAAGCATAAAAGTCACTTTTGGTGATGATATGGGGTTTGGTAACGGTCATTCGATGTATAAGGTGAAATCTTTACTTGATCCAGTGGAAAACTCACCAATGGTGCCCTCCAATACAAGATCAAGTTATAGTAGTGGATCAACTGGTGAAAAGAAGAAGAAGGAGAGAAGTAAAAGTGAAGGCAATGTACCTGATAACAGTAGTTTGACTAAATTCGGGTTGAATCTAAAGAAATTTGGGTTTGGAAAAAAGAAGTGATGAGGCAGGGAAATGACCCTTTGTTTATTTTTTGTTTTCTGTCATTTTTTCTAATTGTTTTTTTTGTGGGGAAAAAGATTGTAATATTGAATATTGCTAATGACTATCTGAAATTTTGACTATTTAAATACGACACAAGTGTTGCAATTGTGGAACTTGTAGTTAATCATATATAATTTATACCTACATATACTGGTACCTAGATACATACGTTACGAATAATATAATGAAATCTTTATCACTTTCAACACATCAAAAGTAAGTTGCTATCTCACGTATCTCACATCAAAGTAATATCAAACTAACATGTTTCAATTTTAAAATTTCCCACGTTCTTACTTAATCTGCTTTAGATTTTACCACAACATCAAAACTGTGGGATTACTGAAGATATAAGCGTATGTGGGAAATTTCAAAATTCTCTGAAATTAGATCTATCGGATTCTTTTCAGGTTTATTAACACCATTGTTAATCACTGTTTTTTACATCAAGCCCAGGTTTGACAAGATATTATTGCAAAGGCGTGAATTGCAAAGATATGAAATGCATGATTTGCAAGATGAGATAAATAGGTTGAATTGGCATTTGAAAATATTGGATAATAATAAGGGTTTGTTGCACGTTAGTAAAGGGCAACAACATTGATGATGCCACGTTGAGTACTTGTTTTAATGATTGAACGAATTTTATGAAGAGTTTTATGATTGTGATTATATAGTAATATTGTGAAATGTACTATAATATTTTTGACAAAGAAAATATAACGTAGAGCTTATATAAACACTAGCACTAAGATCACAACTACAGTTATTCCAATTACTAGTTATAAATTATAATATTAAATGTTTGCAAAACTCCAAAGAGATGCATTTTGTTGAATATATAATGGTTTGCATAAAACTAAACTAAACTAAAAAAATCCCATTGTTTAAAGCACTAACGGCTTCGAATCATAAAACACTTCCATTCATATCTCATTGTTATCATCATAAATCGTCATTCTCAAGTTTATCTTCTGACAAAATCGTAGCCACCTTGACTGTATTTTTCCAAGAATTTTTTATTCAAATCATGATCCTCGTTTGTCTTGTAACGAATAACTCCCTTGAATGTAGGTCTGACTGCAAATCCTGTCCAGACAATAGGACCAATTACTGCAGTGAAATATGCAATACCTTTAAGTGTTTCTGGTTTTACTAAGGACATCATTTTGTGTTATTTGTAGATTTATTTATTTGATTGTGTTGTTTTGTTGTCTTGCGTTTGCGTTGTCTTTGAAGGGATAAATATCTTTTCAAATTATGTTTTATTATTCTATTGATGTACAGTTGAGAGTTAGACGTGTGAATCTACTTGATATTTATATAATTTAGATAGCTACAAATGTCGTTCGGTTTTTTGATGAATAAACTGATTACTGCTTCAGATATAGGATGACTTTCTTGTTTAAGTTGTTCTATAAACCAGATTGATATAGTAAAACTGGTTATAAAAAAAAACTGATGATTTTTGTTTGAAGAGAAAACGAAAAAGTCTAAAAAAAAAAATCAGGTTACTCTTTTGTAACACAAAAGGGATCATTAAGAAATTATGCCTCATTTCAACCATATCAAATCAGAGCAAAATAGTGTGCTCGTAATTAAAAGGACGAGTAGCATATTGCAAGGGTTGGCCCGGGCCTCCTGTACTTACCACCCAAACCTATCAGAGCTCTGCTCTCACTATGACTGAATACAATTGCATCTATAATGTCCAGCATCGATTTGGTCAACGAAGACAAATAGTAGTAACTTCAGCACATCAAATCTTCTCCTTGAAGGTTCCATTCTTATTCTCATTTCCAAATTGAAAAAGCAGCTGTAAAAAAAAACGGCCTTTTTAAAAGCTTGTGAAAGAACCAA
Organism: Nakazawaea ernobii; assembly: GCA_030567655.1. NCBI lineage: Eukaryota > Fungi > Ascomycota > Pichiomycetes > Alaninales > Pachysolenaceae > Nakazawaea > Nakazawaea ernobii. The sequence goes on from JAJLSN010000239.1 coordinate 204,461, forward strand.
TAGAATTATTGCAAGACAAATGAAATGGAACTAAGAAAATTTTTATAAAACAAGAGGCTGAGCTACCGAGAACCCTGTTCACTTCTGCGTTGTCCAATCTGGCGAACCTTGTTCACTTCATCGTTGTCCAATCCGGCTGTTGTGTAAAGTAAATGCCAAACCATAATTTCGCTCATATAAAAGAATGAATTTCTCAACTTCCTTGAATTTGTGCAGCTCATGAAAAGATTTTGAATTGTACTGAATAGTTGTTTATTATGGGAGGGTCTAGTATAAATATAAAATATATACAAGATAAATTTTCTAAATAAAAAACTTATGAGCATCGTTATACAAGTTTCACAAATCAACGTATGAGCTTTTCAAAGCAATTAAAGACAACAAGAACCAACAGTAAAGACCAGGACATATTCCAAAAGGGCTTGTGAATACCCTTATTAATGATATACCAATTCAAAGCTCCCACAGCCCCAAATTACCGCATTGGGACTTTTGATTAACGGTTATATTTCTACGCGATTTTTCCATCTCAACAAAGCCTGGCTAGCTCAATCGGTAGAGCGTTTGACTCTTAAGATTCAGACATCAAAAGGTTGCGGGTTCGACCCCCGCGTCGGGCTTTTCTTTTTTTTCCCTGAGATTTTTTCAAAGTAATTTATTAATATGAACTCGTTCATGTGAAGGTCATCCGACCATTTATGGGATGAAGTTATTCATTTTCTCCCATCTTCTGAAAACGTGCGTGGTTTGGATCTATTTGTAGTGTCTTCATTAGTCGTTGAATGTGATGTTTGCAATTAACTGTTTAAGTGATCCAGCTTTTGGGTTTCAATGTTGAGGCCAAGGAGGTCGAAGAATGAAGCCAATATTTACGACACTGGTCTTACATGTGCCGGAATTTTTTTGGAGAAACCATTGTATGGCTTCGTGTTTGCTGCTTGTGATAATGATTGGAGTGAATCGTGAGAGATGTTTTAGAAAGAGGGAGTCAATTTTTTAAACTTTTGTGCTACTATTATTCTGAGATCTCCGTTTTGTATTGAGTTAGAAGAATAGGTTCGCCCAGAGTGGAAATGGTTAGAGATATGTTTTCCCCGGCATTTTAGAAATCACACTTCATCGGGTGGTGAGCTTAAACTATGCGAGATGGAAAGTTAGCTTAATGAAACGCTTTGTAGAGATATCATTAGATCAGAGTTATCTCTTTCTCAATTTGCACTTGTCGGTGTAGATGTGCCTTGAACTTATCCAGACGCCTACTCTACCCCGTGCCAGCCATCACTCAAAGTGGGGTTGTTTCGACCCAAGACAGAGGAGTCAGAAATTATCCGGGTTTTCGATTGTTTGATCAACGTGTAAACTCGGGTTGATCCGTGTGCCAATAAGTGGGAGAAGCACCCGAGACTCGAAGATTTTTTTTTTTTTTTTAAACATGCGAGTTCGGAACTGGAAAGAAAAAGAAAAGGGAAAGGTCTCACGATAGAGGTTTCTATAAAATTGATAGATATCCCAGGTGGGCCCTTTGCAAGAAGCTTCATCATCATTTAATAGATTTGCCGCAGTGCATTATAGACATTTACATCCACATAAAATAAAATAAAATATAACAAAATAATAGAGCAACATGTCTTTTACAAGGTTTGACTCATTACCAACAGAGTTGAAATTCTTGATAATTTATAAGGCAGATGCTGTCACTTTAACAAATTTGCTAAAGACTAGCAAACAACTTCGAGAGTTATCGTTCTATGTGATAAATGAAAAGATAGCATCCTTAACAGGATTGAATACACCAGAAGGGCAGCAAGATGAATTCTTAGTCACGAGATCTGATTTTTCACACAATGCATTATCAGGCTTAAGCCTCATCTCATCATCAAATGCTAATAACAAATCGATAATTTCTCCAGTGTCTACCTCACCATATCATCACGGTCATCATCATCATCACCGTTTGACAACTGAAAAGACAAACAATGTCCTCTTGAGTTTATTTTCTCCACAGAGTGTCGAGAGTAAAGTGGAATTGTACGAGACAAAATGTTTGAGTAACCAATCTTCAAACGTTGCAACCGGTGCATCCACTGTATCATACAACAACTCAAGACTGGTTTCCACTGATTCTTTGCTTCATTTCGAAGAAAAGGATGAAGACATCGACATGGCAGATGAACTGATTGTCAACAACAAGAATCTTGGTAAATTAGATGACATACTACATAACTTGGACCAAAGCGAAGATATTTACTCCACCACCAAATATAACGACGATTTAAGTGAGAGCGTTTATAGTTGTTTTGAACTAGGTACATTGGTCAAGACGAGAAATCCATTGACAAAGAAGATAACGCCAATCACCACCAACTCATCATCATCAACTAAGAAATCTCTTCCGATGAATTTACTCGTTGACCAAGATTCCAATTTGGTCAAGTTAACTGTCCAACTATCAATATCAGGAAGCGAAACAGTTTTCGAAAAGACTGAATTCTTCAAGACAGAATCAGCTAGTGATGACTCAAAATTTTTGATCTCTGAAAAAAAGAAATTTGGAATAATGTTCAAATTGTCTAAAGGTGAAGAATTACCACCAAGAAGTCCATATGACTATGAGACTTTAACCAACTATTATCTTGATATAGATAATTTCATGATTAACAATTGTTATCTTCTTAAATGTGTTGAAGATTCCGACTTGAAAGCTTGATCCATTGCATTAATATTTTTTTCTCTCTTTTCTTTTCACGCTTTTGCTCTTATCTTCGCTTTGCTGGTTTCTGGGGGTTGTACGCAAAGTAGGGCTTTGTTTTACATCATTTTACTATTATTATCCATATTTGATTAGATACATATATACGTCGCATCAAATTATAGCATCAATTAATACTTTTAAAAAGCCGTCCGTATGTTTCATACCGATCCGTAGTTACTTTCCTCTCTTTGTTCAGATACAGCACAGTCATCAACCACACTTTTTTCACGTAAAACCCAGGCAAACAAGTTCCCAATGGCTAAGAATGATAACATCACATAAAGGACAAATCTGGGATTATGCGCTATTGTGGTGGAATATACCATCAACAACAAAGAAGGTATGATTGCCGCCAACAAGCTTTTCACCATCGATACAGCTCCCATCATTTGTCCAACTTTATCAACTGGACTGTATTTAATCATCATACTGTCGATTGATGGGTTCAGCATCGCACCAAAGCATGTGATTAATTGTGACAAGTTGTAAAAAGTTGAGCTTCTAGCAAATGTCAATAAAATACTCCCCACAAATTCCAATATTAATGAACTTCTCAAAACAATCAAGTCAACAGCGTCTAATTTTGTACTGCTTGTTGTATACTTGCCTTTCAAATAATTTAACAGATAAGGAGATACAACAAACAATACAACAGCTCTCGAAGCCATCATCAATGTGATGAAGTAACCAACGTTCTCAGAATTCCATTTGAAAACATAAGTCGGGTATAGTACAAGCACTCTTCCCATGAACACAGCACCCAGTGAGAAGAACCCCATAATAGAAATTAAAAGGAAAAATTGAGCTTTCTTGGTGTATTTAGAGTTTGCTGAACTTCCAATTTCTTCAGGAATTGATAACAATTTCAATGGTTGGAAAAAATGCATCAAACTGTCCAAAAATGATTTCCACAAAGATTTTTCGCCATTATTTGAGTGGTGCAGAATCTCTCTTTGCAACAGATATGCCGATATGGATTTTAGCCTTGCAGTTTGTGACCTTGATTCAGGAATTATGAACACACAAAAGAGTAGTAATAACATTACAACAAAGATATCAACGAAGCACGCCGTCACATTTGAATGGTAATTCTTTATTATTAGGGAACCCAAAAATGGTCCTACTCCAAAGCCCGCAAACAAACATCCAGACATGATGCCCATCTTCAGTATTCGATCTTTTTGCTCAACAACATCGGAAACATAAGCATTCGACAAAGCCATAAGCGTGATAGTTCCACCTCCAGCACTTTCAATCGATGCAGCCATTACTATCAAGATTGGGTGGTAAGTGTTCATCAGTGGGTGAATCAAGACAAACACCAGAACTTTTGATATCAATAATGTTCCAGCCACAATTGATATTACTGCCTTACGGCCATATCTGTCTGACAACTCACAAATCCTACCACTTAGTACAGTTGCTAGTATGTTCCCAACAGCAGTCAATATACTCTTCAATTGTGATATTTTCAGTTGCACTATTGGATTGGTGTTACACTTACCATTATTTGGATTGTCTGAGGTCACATCTTTGCAAATGACATCGATCATCAATTGTAATTTGGAAGATACTGAGACACCGTGAGAGAAAGTGAACAACAATATCATCACGTACATCATGTACATACTTGGCCTCTTATACCAAGAAAGTGTCTTGTGTCTCGTTCTTTCCTGTAACAACCACGCTTCGTCCTCGCTCACCGACGTCCGCATTGCCGAATCCAAATCAGAAGTTGTGCCAGAAGGTCTTGATTGGAATATTCTAGCCTCATACGGGACATTCTTGTTGTATAACAGATCAAGACTCTCTTGACTACTGTTTGCCGGAACTCTAATGTTTTGATACTCATCAGAAGTGTAATCGGCCACAGTGATTTGCCTCTTGCTTCTATTATTTTTTATATTTTTCGAGGAGGAAGAAGACCCCTTCGTCGTCTGGTCAGGATTCGGAGACTTGGCCATTGTAGAATCTGATTTGACTGATGTTCTTAATAGCTCGAATGTTTATCTGCGTATTAATCATATCTTTGCCAGCCCTATTTAATTATTTTTTTAATTTCTGCAACAAAAAAAAAAAAAAAAGTTTTTTTTTTCAGAGCCATAATGTGAGATGGATCAAAAGAAGGTTTTAACATATATCAGCTCCTGGAAGATAATAACATGTCGAGGACTCCAGCCGTGAACTCTTTGAGAAGGTGCTTACACACTTCGAGAAAACTACTCAACGAAGTGCCCGATAACGCCCCTACTCTCACGGAGAATGAGCTGTGGTTGAAAACTTTACTGTCGTTGGAAAATACTGATAGATCAACTTTTAGAAACTTGGAGACTTACAAGATAGAAGAGTTGGACTCCAATGAGGGGAGCTCAGGTCAAAATTACAAAATTTTAGAAAGTTGCTCCAGAAAGAATCCATTCTTCAAAATAGCATTCCCATTTACCAATTTCCAAACCTACTCTTCAGTGTGGTCAAGACTCAATTATAAAAATAGACCAAAAGCAGATTCTAATCAGTCATTTGCTGACATAAGGTGTGTCAAACTTCGCTCCGGAAAGGGTGGAAATGGATCTGTTTCATTTTTGAGAGGAGCAGGAAGAGCAAAAGGTCCACCAGATGGTGGAGATGGGGGTAATGGTGGGGACATATATGTGGAAGCCATTGAAGGTATAAACTCACTTCATAGATTAAAAGTTAAATATGTCGCTCCAGATGGTGGACATGGTCAAAAAAACCAATCGGATGGGAAAACTGGGGAACACATAATCATCACAGTCCCTGTCGGTACCGTTATTAGATGGTGTCCTGATCCAGCTGAAATAAAGCCCTTCATGTTGGACCAAGCTAAACCACATTCTATTATACTGCACGGTGTAGGAGAGCATTCAATGGATGTAGTTCCAAGATATATACAATTTTTCAGAGAGAGCTATGAAGCTGGTAAAGGTTGGTTGTTCAAGCATGATAAAGACGAAGATTATCATTCCGATAGGGAATTTTTCACAAAACTAGCAAAGGATATGAGACCCTATGATAACAAATTGGCAAAAGATGAAATTGAAACGGATTTATTTCCTATTAATGGTGTTGATATCTCGAAACCAACCACTACCCCAGTGTTAATATTAAAAGGTGGCAAAGGTGGAATGGGGAACATGCATTTTCTTACTCCTAATATTAGAAATCCACGATTTGCTAAACAGGGGAGAGAAGCCCTTGAACAACATTTCATATTTGAATTGAAATTACTTGCAGATTTAGGATTGGTTGGTTTGCCCAATGCAGGGAAATCTACATTGTTGCGAGCTATTTCCAATGCCAGACCAAAAATCGGTCATTGGGCATTCACCACTTTGCAACCTACAATCGGAACAATTCCCTTCAAAATTGATAAGCCACCTTTTACAGTTGCTGATATTCCAGGTATCATCAAATGTGCCTCTGAAAACAAAGGGTTAGGTTTGAATTTCTTGAGACATATTGAAAGGTCTGGAGGTATAGTCTTTGTTATCTCATTAGAATCAAAAGATCCAGTGGCTGACTTGGAAATCTTGTTGAATGAAATGGGTGAAAGGAGATTGAAGGATAAGAGAATATTAATCGTTGCAACAAAAGCAGATTTGTCAAATTCTAAAACTAACTATTCAAATTTGAAAAGTTATGTTGAAAATCAAGATTGGAAAATTGTTCCTTGTTGTGCTATGAATCATGAAAACGTTGAAAGGGTAATAGAGCTAATGGCAGAGGCTGCTGGTAAAATTTAAAACTTGTAAATATAAAAACTGTTTATTGCATACTTTGCATTTTTAAAAAACATAAATCATCTTGCATTATTGTACATATATTTCCTTAGACCAAACCGGAGAATTCCAATTTTTCACTCAATTGCAAAAATGCAAAACATTCTGTTTCACCGTGATAACGTAACCCATTATTAAATTCTTTTAAAACTTCGTTGAAATTCTCATCATAATTGCTCAAGACATTGTTCAACTTGTTGAACCTTTCCGAGTTTTTATCCGAATCAAACTTCTTGTTGCTCATCTTGAACTCGTACTCATTGAAAAGATTTTCATCCAACAACACCAAAGTCTTCCTTAACGAGTTTAGGAAATTCGAGTACAATATGATAATCGAAAAAAGCCTGTTTATCAAATTGATCAACGTTTCCAAGGTTAAGAAAGAATTCGTGAAAATTATATTGATGAACGATTGCAAGTTTGAGTAAACTTTCTCAAATTCAAAGTTTGGATCTTCCGCATTACAATCTCTGTCTAAAAATTTCTTGAAATCAGTCCAAGTCGCATCGATAACATCATTTGATAAATAAAACTGTAAAGTTTTCATAAAGTTTTTCATTTTGGAATGCAAGATTCTGGATTTCAAGATCCACTTGTTCATCTTGTTGTTTCTATAAGTATAAATCCAAAATTTTTGGAAATTGATTTCTTTCCATGAACTTTCCAAAAGTTTATCTATGAACTTTATGATCATAAGATGCCTAAGGATAAGCTCGTATTGTGTCACAAAGGATCTCGTTATAATCAAATTCAACGGAAATGGTAATGATATTTCAAAATTGAGTCTGTTGATAGCATAATTATCTGTTTTTGTATTTGTTGATGACGTTGGTCTACTGTCCCTTTCAACTTCCAAAGTCTTGTTCAATAAATTTTTCAAAAAACTCATGTTTGTTGATGATAAAGCTTCATCAGCATCTATTGGCTGCACACTGAGAATTTGTAGCAAATAGTTATACATGTTGTCTGGCTCTATTGTCAAATTTAACAATTCAAAAACCAATTTTCGTGTCTCTAGCTCTTCATTAGTTGCAACTATATCATCCTCTGAGGCAAATGAGACAGCAAAGTTTCTCGTTAACGTCGGTACCGAAACAAGGTCTCTACCCTTTTTCAATTCATTGATTGATAAACTCAAAAAATGGTTGAAGTTGTGAATGTTATCCAAAAGGTAAAACCTTTTCAAACTCGTAAATACAGAGCGAATATTTAACCCGCTGAAGTAGAGGTCTGTTATCAACTGATTTGATCTTTTGTAAGCTAGATCTATCTGGAAATACAAGTCACTGTTATTGAACGATGTGATTTTTATGGAGTCGGTTGCCATGTCAGCAACGTTGACGCCACATTCTTTAAGGATATTCAAATATTTCCCCGTAAGCAAAATTCTGTACTGCACATCCCTATCAGAAAACTGTTTCAAGAGCCCTTCTTTCCTCAAGGCAAGTTTCGTGTCCCAGTATGATTCAGTATACACAGATTTTTCAGTATTGTCGTTCAATTTTATTAAAAATTCATCATTGGGGTCATTCACTTCTCCCCTAAGTAACCAATTATTGAGCATCTCGATGTAGTCTCTGCTGACGTTATCGAATAGTGTTGTCAAAAACTGAAATGAAAACGGATCACCTTTCACTATTTCTAATCTCTTTTCAATTATCTTCAAAATTAGTCCACCTTTCACAATCCTGCTATTTGTAGAGTCTGAATGTAAATCTATACTGCCTGTTTGTTGTAAATCATTTTTAATATCCTGTATCAAGTTGCTGAAGTGATTCTCTATATGTTGTGACCTTTTTCTATTTTCATGAGAAATATATACTACCAATTCATAGCAGTGAGTTAGTTTGATCAAAATTTTTTCATTCAAGTCCTGCTCAAGTAATCGAAGAGAATATGAGGTGTTAAATTGAAAGTTATGCTCTATCTCTATTATTAGACTGAGATAATCTTTCAATAACTTTCTAATTTCGAAGCACATTGATTGGGTAATCTTTCCATTTTTCTCGTCGTTGAATATTTCGACAAAAGAGCTCAATCCATAATAATATTTTCCCATCTTTATCACCCTTTTGGCTATATCCGCTATGGAAGGATCAAGATGCTTTGTAATGTTATAATTTGGCCCCGTGATACTATCAAAAGATGGATCGAATTTCTTACTATATCTAATGTAATTGCCCTCTAAACCTATCAATACGTAAAGTATATCCTTGATTATAAGACCCTCCTGTACTTTGAGATCTGGGATCTCAGAAATTGGATACCGCTTAACGGTGTCATCATTTTGTGAGATGGATAAAGGATAAAAATTTGTGGACCTTGATACTACATGTTTGATATCATTTCGAAGTAGTATTGCATCACCGCGCTTCGTATAAGATAATATGTTAGTATATGCATTCGAATCACAAATCAATGGCTCACATACAGTCGTAGAGGAGGTGGTCATCTTGTGTACAACTCTCTTCGCTTTGAACCCTAACCTTTCAATATTTATCTCTCATCTCTTTTGGTGTTTACCTTTTTGTTATTCTTTTTGTAAACAAAAAGACACGCTCGATTGCCCAATGAGGCAATATCCTAAAATGGGTTTCAAGAGACCACAAAATGAAAATTTTTTTTTTTTTTTTTTTCTTTGCAGATGAGATAAAAAGTAGGAGATATTGATAGGTATTTATTTAGGACAAGAAGAGTTTCATAACAGAGTTAGAGATGGGTAAAAGAAGAACAACAGCTGTCTTACCGACGAATATCATTCTATTACAAAATGTGGTTCGTAGAGATCCAGAGTCTTACCACGAAGAGTTTTTGCAACAATATTCTCATTACGAATCTTTGAGGGATATCTTTTTATTGAATCCAGCGGCTTCCAATGATTCATCTGAATTCGGTGATTTGGTGGGATTTGTGAGTGCTGTCTGTTCATGCTATCCAAAGGAGACACTGAACTTTCCAAATGAGTTGAAACAACTTTTATCCACCAACCATAGAGACTTGAATCCAGAATTGAGAGGGAAGATCATCCAATGTTTGACAATGTTGAGGAACAAGAAAGTTATCACTTCAGAGTCGTTGATTCAGACTCTTTTCCCATTGTTGATAGCTTACTCATCCAATAGTCCAAATATTGGCCTGCATGCCAAACAATTGAGAAAGCAAGTTTATAGCACATTGGTAAGTTTGTTGAAAAATGTTAATACGGGTACCAAAAATCAAAAATTGAACAGATCAACTCAAGCATTACTTTTCAACTTGTTAGAAGAAGAAGCAACAAATTCGCAAGGGTTGTGGGCAACGAAGTTGACCAGAGAGTTGTGGAGAAGAGGTATTTGGGATGATTCTAGAACTGTTGAATTGATGACACAAGCAGCATTACATAAAGATCCAAAAGTTTCCATAGCAGGTGTTAAATTCTTCTTGGGCGCAGATAAAGAAAGAGAGGAAGCATTCGAAGAAGAGAGTGATGATGATGAGATTGATATTTCTGGTTTGAAACATAAACTGCAAATGAATAAGAGATCCGGAAAGAGAAGTAAAAAAATTGAACAGGCTACAAAGATGATGAAGAAAAAAAACAGTTCAAAACATTCTGCTACATATTTGAATTTCTCAGCTATCCATTTGTTGAGAGATCCTCAAGGTTTTGCAGAGTCCTTATTTGATAGTCATTTGGCATCAAAGAATGTTAACAGATTTGATTTAGATCAAAAAATTCTTTTGATGAACTTGGTATCGAGATTGATAGGTACTCACAAGTTGACAATTTTGGGTATCTACTCATTCTTTTTAAAATATTTGACTCCAAAACAAAGAAATGTTACTCAGATAATGGCAGCAGCAGCACAATCATCTCATGATTTGGTCCCACCTGAATCAATCAATATGGTTGTAAGAAAAATTGCAGATGAATTCGTCAGTGATGGCGTTGCCGCTGAAGTTGCATCTGCTGGTATAAATACCATTCGTGAAATATTAGCAAGAGCTCCATTGGCTATTGATACAACTTTGTTGCAAGATTTGACTGAATATAAAGGATCTAAAGCCAAACCTGTGATGATGGCAGCAAGATCATTGATTTCATTATATAGAGAAGTTGCACCAGAAATGTTGCAGAAGAAGGATAGAGGAAAAGTTGCATCTATGGAGATTCAAAGACATGAAAGACCTGGATTACCACAATTTGGTGTTGAAAGCGCAACCACTACATCTATTCCAGGTTTGGAATTATTGGCCAAATGGAGAAAAGAGCAAGGGTTGGCTGTTGACGATGAAGATGAAGAAGCCTGGACTGTTAAGGCAATGGCAGAAAGTGATTCTGATGATGATGATGATGGTGGTGATTGGAAGGATGTTAAATCTGATGGAGAGATAAACCTCGATTCAGATGACGAAGGCAAGAAGCCAGCTACCAATGATGTTGATTCGGATCTTGAGTTATCTGATGATGAAGAAGGACCTGAAAAGAAAAAGTCAAAGACCGTGATAGAGGATAAACCAACCGAGGATCCAATTGCTCAATTGTTATCATCGAGAGTTTTAACACCAGCTGATTTTGCCAAATTGAAAGAATTGACAACAGAAGCCGGATTAGACAAGGTTATGGGCTCTAAGAAATTACATAACGAAGAAACTGTTAATTCAACCACGTTGGTAGGTGCATTGAAATTCAAACAATTAAGGGAAGAGAGAATTGCTCATCAAAAGGAAGGTAGAACAGATGAAAAACATGGTTCTAAGAAGGGTATGAGAGATCCAACAACTCATTCAACCACTAATAAGGAAAAAGCAAGAAAGAAGAATTTTGTCATGATGATCCATAAGAAGCAAGTTCAAGGAAAGCAAAAGATGAGTTTAAGAGACAGACAAAAAGTTTTACAAGCTCATGTTACCAAACAAAAGAAGAAGGGTTTTTAGTTTTAAGTTTTCACGTTTATTTATATTAAACCGTTTGCATTGTCTATTTCGATCTATTATTACTGTAAGTGTTGTATACATGATCCTATTCATGATTTGATTTCTTATGCTTTCTCTTTTTCTTTTCACTAGCGCCATCGTCATCACCTCCATGCAGTCTTTTATTTCTATCAACATTTTTTCCAAGTTTCTTTCTATTGATGTCCCTCTTTTCGCCGAAATTCTCTCTCTCCATTTCCAATTTTGCCTCTCTCCTGGCTTTACTAACAAGTGTTAAGATACTCTTTGCTACTTTCGTATCAGTAACAGATGTGTCTTCCTCCATTTTCTTGTTGATTCTTTCTTCGATGCTTATTAATCTAACAACTTCTCTTGGAGATACCAAACTTATGGCTTCACCTTTCCTTCCGGCTCTTGCAGTTCTACCTACTCTATGGATGTAATCGTCTGGATCTGCTGGGATATGGAAATTTATCACTAATTCAACATTGGGGATATCAAGACCTCTTGAGGCAACATCGGTAGCAATCAAAATTCTTGCAGCGTTTGTCTTGAAACGGTGTAAAGAGTTCGTTCTTTCAGTTTGTGGCATTTGAGAGTGTAAAGACGCTACTCTTAAATCTAAGGCTCTCAATGTTCTTCTTAATAATTCTGCACTTTTAGTGGAATTGACAAATACAATCGCAGTTTTTTCCAAGTTTTCAGGCAATGTTAAGATCCCATAAAGATAAGAATCTTTGACATCATCCAGTAATAACATGTATCTGATTGCCAAAGTAGATGGAATAGCCACTTCATCCACAGTGTCAACTTCATGAATAAACACCGGAGGCTTGTTTTCCGGTAGCGGTTTCTCTTTTAAAGCTCTAACTGCATCCGTCACAGTTGCAGTGAAAAGTAATGTTTGTCTGGCATCAGATTTTGGTAATACAGAAAAGCATCTTTCTAAATCACCTCCAAATGAATTACTTAACAATCTATCAGCTTCATCCAATACCAAATATTTCACTCTTCTCAACCCACAAATCGTGTCTTCACCACTATTCAATATATGATCAGCCAACCTCCCGGGTGTGGCAATGACAAAATGGGGCCTACTTTGTAAATCCAACGCTTGCTTGACTATATCTTCTCCACCTACAATGACTGCAATCCTTATATTCATAAGGGCACCCAAGGCAGCGAACTGCTCAGCGATTTGCATAGCCAATTCCCTAGTGGGAGTCAACACAAGTCCAAATATACCTGTGGGATCTTCTGACCATTTCGTTAACATCGGTGCTGCAAATGCTATCGTCTTACCAGAACCTGTCTTTGCTCCACCGATACAATCATGACCCAGAAGAATTTGTGGGATACATGCTTTTTGAATAGATGACGGCGTGAAAATCTTCATGGCTGCAAGTGACTCATCAAGCCATTTCAGCACTCCTAACTCCTTGAATGTAGAGGACATATTGTTCACCTTTTGTTATCTCATCTGTAAACTTCTGAAAAAAAAAATTTTTTTTTTCTTATTAACAATTTCTGATTTTTTCACGATGAGTTCAGATCAATTTCTACAAAATAAAATTATCAATTTAAAGAGACAAACGGGCGTTTTATCTTTATGCAACTAGCGATATATAATAATACAAAATTGGTTCAGCTCATCAACATGTTAACAGCCCATTCAACACTTAAAGTTCTCAAATCTGTATAGGTTTGACCAGTACCTACAAACAATATGGGGATACCAGTGGCATAAACCATATTGACCATACTACCAATTAAATCTCCAACTGTGTCACACTTTGATATGATAAAACAATCCAAAGTTCGACCAACGCCAAACAGCTTGTTGAAGTTCTGGGCTTGCATTACAGAATCAGTACCAACCAATGCTTCACCAACCATGATAATTTTATCAGGGTTCGCAGCTTTGGCAAATGACAGCAATGGAGCCATCAATTTTGTATCGTTATGTCTCCTTCCTGCTGTATCCATCAACACAATGTCAAAGTCATTTTCTTGAGCGTACTTAATGGCTCCCTTGGCGATTTTTGATACAAGATCAGCACCTCCATATCCACCTTCAAATAATTCGACAATTTGAGCATCTGATTCTGATGTCAAATGCTTCAAGTTGTTAACATGCACTCTTAATTGCTCAACGGCTCCTGATCTGAATGTATCACAAGCAGTGATCAACACTTTGTAGTCATTTTGTAAAAGCCAGAATGCCAATTTTGACAAATTTGTTGATTTCCCAACACCATTAACACCCACTACTGAAATGACATATGGTGCATTTGTCTTTCTCTTTTTTTGAATCTCATTCAATAAATCCATTGATGTGTTTGGTGTCAACAAAGTCGTAAGAGCATTAGTCATTGCATCCTTTGCCGTTTTTTCCAAAGATGTAAATGACTTGGTAGTTGATCCTATCAAACTCTTTTCAACATTAGTTACAAGGTTTCTTGCAACTTCTGGGGCAACATTTTTCTTGATCAAATGGTTGGTTAAGACTTGTGCAATTTGATTGACATCCTCTTTAGTTATCTTCTTACCACCGATATAATTTCTTAAGAAAGATAAAGGCAGTGATGATGATGAATTGGAAGCATCAGCCGGAGCTGAACTGGTGGGTTTTTTCAGTTTGTTATTAGACTTTGCTAAAATTTTATCCATTTCATCCCCCAAATCACTTACCAAGAAATTTCCAGATTTGTTCTTGTTACCAAATTTAGATTTATTACCCACCAGTTGTTGAATTTTAAAATCATCTTGCACTTGTTGATTACCACTTATAGGGGTAGCAGCAGCGGAAAAATCCAACAGGTTGCCATCATCGCCATCATCATTGAAATCTTCGATTATGCTACCATCAGCTCCCCATTTTCTTGACTTCTTACTCTTTTTTTGTGATGCCGCTTGTTTCTTTGTGATTTTAGAAGTAGGGGTAGTAGTGATATCATTTTGTGATTCCACAGCAGAGCTTATTGAATTTTTCTGATTACTATTGTATAGTTGCAATTGCATTTTAAAAAATTGGTCAAATGTAGCAAACTGTTCACTGTTAAAATCCAACAACTCTGATGGATTTCCACTCAAGTTTGAAGCCACTTCATCTCCTAACGTCTCAACAAATAAAGTTTTCAAATTATTCAAAAGATCCTCTGTATTATGCAAATGGATCACAGAAGGATATGACAACATGAAATATATAGTTGGATCAGTTGTTTTGATATACTTAATGGTATACAGGTCTCCATTGTAGGTCTTGACACTATCGCCTTCGATTTCATCTTCTAAATTATCCTTCTTCAGATTATTGATACCTACCAAGTTTTCTCTCTGGGAGACAAACGTTGTAGAGATGAATGAATTGATGACAGAATCCGGGACTCGTCTTTGTTGATATTTGAAAAGAACTTCCCCCGAGTTTGTGAAGATCTGAAATAGTTCGATCATATTGCCCCTTGTCTTTATATACGAATTTTTTTAACAATCTCCCATATAAATGTTGTTATCATCAACTTTTCATCATCGAGACGCAAAAAAAATGTTCCTAGCAAACTTTGAGTTATGACAAACTACTTTATACTATATCTCATTATATACGCTCTACCTACATATCATCAAACATACCAGGAACAGCTTTATAGTTGATCTTTGCACTCTTCTTCTTCATGACAACTTTGATAGCTTGAGCTCCTCCGAAAGATTTCAAACTTTCAGCTACACCGTCACCTATCAGATCATTGATGATTGCCTCTTCATCCTCTTGTTTCTTGACTTTTCTCTTTTTAGGTCTACCATGTCCAACAGCGGCATCTGCTTCATCTTTCAACCTTTTCTGCTGCTGTTCGATAAGGTACTCTCTATTCAACCCATGCCATACACGAGCCTTCATAGCTGTTTCCTCCTCAGTCAACAAGAAATCCTTAATCTCATCATCATCTACATCTTCTAAATTAGTAGGATCAGATGAGACTTTTAATAGTAATTCACCAGTGGTAATCTTAGGGAAATCAAAGACAACTTTTCTGCCTCGTGTGTCATCTTCTCTTTTCAAATCTTCGATATTTCCATGTTTTTGCCTTTGACTTATTCTTTTCAATGCATCATTAATTTCTTGTTCCGATAACGATCCATCACGGAAAACACTTTGAATAGTTTCATCATAACTATCCAACGATGTGAAAGGATTTGATTCTCTTTCTGCCAATTTCGCCAACATTTTAGCATCTTTCTTTCTGTTATATGTGAAAGATGGAGGTAAAGAAGCTTCCACTTTATCAGTTTCTCTGAATGCTTTCACTGATAATTGTGCTCCGTTCGTTTGTTTGAACTCATTCAATCTTTTTTGTAATGTCACCTCTGCAACATGTGATACCGCAACCAATTCTGTATGTGTTCTATGCATATTATTCATTCTTGCTGCCAATAATAAACAAGCACCGGCAACACCCGCTGGTCTTCTTCCTTGATGTATCCAATCTTCTGACATCCTCCTACAAAGTTTAGCTGCATCCTTCACCACTTTCATCTTTGCCTCTCCAAAGTCTAATTGTTCAGCAAAATGCAGAATAAACAATGAAGGATCCGCCAATGGAAGATTTACTATATGCAAGACTCTGACCATTCTTAAAAAAGTTGCACCAACTGCGAATACAGAAGACTGTATACGAGCAGAAAAGTCGATCAACATATGATGAAGCTTCTCTCTACGACAAGCAACATATAGACAAGCGGCATAAACTACCAGAGACTTTCTTCCTTGCACAAAATTATTTGTTAACGCCAATGTAAACCAGTGAAACGCAGAATCGGCAATGTAATCGGCAATCTTCATAGATCGAGCAATATCCCTGATATTTCTTTTAGCCTTCATTAACGTCTGTTCTCTTGAATTCATCGAACTCCTTCCTAAATTACCCCCTGCTGCTCTCTTTTGATCTGCTCCAACATATGAACCTTGTACGGTAGCTGCACCATTTGACAGTTCACTGAATTGAACCTCTGACACTATTGGATTTTCTTCTTGCACTTGACCACATGATACACACGCCACATCTGATGAAGGTGTTGATATGTCTCTGGCGAATATTGTTCCACCACAATTCTTACATTTTTTTTCTTTAATCTTAGGTGCCATGTTATAAAGCGTGTTTTCTACTCAAATGACTCCCCAAATGTGATGATTTATTGTCCAGCAGTGAGTTGATACGCCCAATAAAAGCTAATATAATTGAGAATGGATAGATCTGATATAAAAAACTGGTGATGGTTGTAGTAATATATAGTTGTTTACTGCCCTTCTTCTTCTTCTTTTGTTATTAACTCTCCGGCTGTTTTTTTAATTTTCTGTATTTTTTTTTCTCATTTCTTTTTTGTTTATTATGCTACTATGGGGAGAAAGATCGAGATGACTGGTAGATACATGTTACTACAAAGGTACAAAAAGTGAAGAGGTAAACTATAATCTTACAATGGTTATACATAGTTAGAATAACGTCTATTACTTCGATCCAGCCTAAGTATATTCGAACGCCCGTATATTTAATTCAATCATCGTATGTTGTCGTTAATCATCACTTATCTCAAATCTCATCCACTATCAATGTTATACTGACGACTAACATGACAATCACTATCAGCGTTAACAAAATCAAAGTTGGTCTCGAATCAAAGATTTTGATTTTTTGAGATATACAATGATTTACAGTCTGAAAATAATTATAACCTCCTAATATTATTGAACATAATGCCAAAATGGAGAATGTTATACCTATTGTTATGATATACTTAGATGATCTTGTAAAACCATCTTTTTTGTTGTGTGAGCCATTTTTGTCATCTGTTTCAAAACGATAATTCAACATAATCGCAACGCTTGACAAGGCAAGAGTGGCTGCAAATCTTATCCAACTCAATGTTGTTCTCTCTGACAGTAAAGCATCTCTTGGTTCTGAAGTTCTGTTCTCCAAAACTAAAGTCGTTGGGATGTTCTTAAATCGTGACAATAAACCTTCTGTCTCTGACATCTATATCTATATCTATATTAATATCTATATCTATATCTATATCTATATCTGTGTTACTTTACTTTAATTGACTAATTGATAAAAAAGTGTGGAAAGCAGCTAAACTACTGTAAAGAGTCGTTTTGGGTCACTTTGCACGTCAAAGGGAGAGCTCAAAATAATATTTGAAGGTGATAATACACAGTGAACAAGCCTTCAGTAGTTCTTCAAGCACCCAGGTGGCATAAGTTTATATAAGACCTAACAAAGTCCTATTCAACAAAACGAGTTTAGGATAGATAGGTTAGAATAGAACTAACTAATTTTTCTCTCAAAAATAGCACATAACCATTCTGTCTCTATCTCTCATCATCTCCTTTCTTCATTTTTTCCACTAATGCTGAAAATGATGTGGAAGAGACTGTCAGTCAACTTGTCACCACTGCTTATTACATTGGTCTCAATACAGTTGTGCTTACAACTTTTACGGATACTATGCCCATCCATATTGACCCAGTGGATTGTACCATTGGGTCAGAAGCATTTCAAATATGATTTAATCTTCGAAGGCAAGGCCCTGAATTACTTGAAACACAAGCATTATCATCTCAAAAGCTCCGATACATTGATTAAATTAAAGATTCTTGCTTTTCTCAATACAAGTGACGCCAGTTGAGAAGAACTTGAATTGTTTCAATAAAAAGTGGGTTCGTACCGTAAGAGCAAAGTGAAGTGTATATAATATCAAAAATGGAATAGGTACAAAGAGGAAGAGAAAAATACAAATAATTGATGAAAACTTGATTATAATCGAATCTCATCATCTCTACCACACTAACAAATCATGTCAAGAGTCATTTTTTCCACAAAGCCATTGATCAGATCGTTGACTACTACAAGACCTGCATTTCAACAATTCAGACTCCAATCTTCATTAGTCAAGGAGGTTACTTCTTTTGAAACATTTAAGACATTGACTAATGACTCCAAATTATCAATCATTGATTTTTACGCAGATTGGTGTGGTCCTTGTAAACTGATGTCGCCAATACTAGAAAAATTCCTGAAGCAATACGAATTTGATACACAGTTTTTGAAAATTGATGTGGATCAACAGACTGACATTGCTCAAGAATATGGTGTTACTGCAATGCCTACATTTATGCTTTTCAAAAAAGGTGAAGGTATCGGAAAAATAGTTGGTGCTGATCCAAAAGGTTTACAAAAGGCAATTGAACAATTTAAATAGATATCAAGCAAAGCAAAATATATAATCAGTGATTCCTCTTATCAAATTCCATCACCAAGACTCAACCTTCATCAATACTTGAATCTATGTATGACATGTTGTTGATTTGACTCACTATCTGAAAAATCTTGAAATTCAATCCCAGCAAGTCTAAAAACTTTGTAAAAACTCGAATGATTGAGATCCATTGATATATTATCTCGGTAGCCTCTTGAAAAGTTTATTCTCTAATTGGTCTTGCAATGTCAACCAATTTTAATAGCACCTAATGACTTCATATGGGATTGATATATAACTTGTAAAGATTTCAAAAGTTCTACTCTCCCATAGTAACAACCTTATCTTTGAACGAAACAAGTGAAGTGCTGATAGCACTGCAATGATAAAGCCGTCAAGAGTATAGTACAATTTTGAGAGTGTACTATGGAAACAATTTCACTGAATCCGGAAGGAGGAGATGAGAAACAAATTTTTTTTTTTTTTTGAAAATTTTTTAGTATTAGTAAAAGAATATTGATTGTTTAGTTATAAGTAGATAGGGAGATATAGAGATAGAGTATTGAAGAGATGTCCAACTATATCCAATTAGAAGTTAATGACTCGGAACCGCAAGTGGCAACTGTGTTATGTTGTAACTGTGGTGTCCCTATGGATGGTTCCACTGGTTTAGTTATGTGTTATGATTGTATTAAATTGACAGTTGATATCACCGATGGTATTCCAAGAGAGGCAAATGTATCATTTTGTAGAAATTGTGAAAGATTTTTGCAACCTCCATCACAATGGATCAGAGCCGAGTTAGAATCTAGAGAGTTGTTGGCCTTGTGTCTTAGAAGATTGAAAGGTTTGAATAAAGTTAGATTGGTGGATGCCGCTTTCATTTGGACAGAACCACATTCACGTCGTATTAGAGTTAAGTTAACTGTTCAAGGTGAAGCCATGGCTAATACCATCATACAACAAAGTTTTGAAGTGGAATATGTCGTTGTTGCCATGCAATGTCCTGATTGTGCTAAATCTTATACGACAAATACTTGGAGAGCTGCTGTTCAAATAAGACAAAAAGTTCCACATAAGAGAACATTCTTATATTTAGAACAATTGATCTTGAGGCATAACGCTCATGTTGATACCGTTTCCATCAAGGAATCAAGAGATGGTTTAGATTTTTACTATGGACAAAGAAATCATGCAACAAAGATGATTGATTTTTTAAATGCTGTTGTTCCTATCAAATCTAAGAGATCCGAAGAATTGGTATCTCAAGATATTCATTCTGGTTCTTCACAATATAAATTCTCTTTTTCCGTGGAGATTATCCCAATTTGTAGGGATGATTTGGTGGTATTGCCAAAAAAATTGGCTCATTCAATGGGTAACATTTCAAGAGTGGTGTTGTGTTCGAAAGTTTCAAATACTCTTCAATTTTTGGATCCAACTAATTTACAGATCTCAGATTTGACCCCCTCAGTTTATTGGAGAGCTCCATTTCCTTCATTATCAGATGCTACCCAACTTGTGGAGTTTGTGGTGTTGGACGTTGAACTTACCGGTGAAACAAGGGGTAAAAATTTGTTAGCAGATGTCACAATAGCTAGATCAGCTGATCTTGGAATAAATGATAATACATATTACGTCAGATCTCATCTTGGTGCAATTTTACATCCTGGTGATGCCGCTTTGGGTTATTATTTAGTAAATTCTAATTTCAACTCAGATTTATGGGATAGTTTGGATTCAACAAACTTACCAGATGTTCTCTTGGTGAAGAAACATTATCCAAGAAAATCAAAGAAGTCAAAGAACAGACAATGGAAATTGAAGAGAATGGCAAGAGAGCATAATGATATCGTTGCCAACGATGATACTTCAAGAGCAGCAAGACAAGAAGCAGAAAGAGCCGAAAGAGATTACGAGCTTTTCTTACAAGAATTGGAAGAAGATGCAGAATTAAGACAAGCTATTAATTTGTATAAAGCTGGTGAGAATGATGTACCTCCGGTTAAAGATGAAAATGAAATGGATGAAGATGATTACAGTGATGAAGAAGATGCTCCTCAAATTGAGCTTGACGAGTTATTGGATGAATTAGATGATTTGACATTGGCGGGATAAACACTTTTCACAGAAAGCTCTCGACTTTTTGCTGGTGTGTATTGTGGTGGTTTGTTTTGTAAACTTTAGCATTTTATCATATATAAATATAATTTCTGTGTTCGCGGTTAAAAAAAGTAAAAGATAATAATAAAAGATAGCTTTCTCTGTTACATCTGATAATCTATCATTGATTGTCATTCAAATAATCTTATTAAATGAGTTCGTTGAAGTTTGGGGCACCTCATTCAATTGTTGACTCTTCGTTTTTTCAAAGATTATCCGAGTTGAAATTGAATGAGTACAAATTAGATACATCATCAAAGAGACTTTATGGCTCATTCCCATATTTGTCAATTGGTAAAGATCAAGAATATTCTGTTATATCTTTGAACGACTCAAGTTTCAAGTCAAAGCAAGAGTTTGAACAAACATTGTAAGTCAGCAAACATGGATTACTTGTTCTTTAGATGAAATTCATACTAACTTTTAGTCATCTTAGTGCTGCTAGGACATGTTTTGTGGCACCAGGTTCATTACACAATGTCAACACAATCGAGGAGTTCAAGAATGTTAACAAGTCAGATTTTTTGAAGAATCAAGCGGTATCCATCTACGATGATATAATAACCAAGTCTGTTTTGGAGGATCCTTCCAAATTGAATAAGTTTGCCATCCTTTCCTTTTCAGACTTGAAGAAATACAAGTTTTACTACTGGGTTTGCTTTCCTCAACTTCATTCGACATGGAAAATTGTGGGACAGGAATCCACTCATGATTATAACCAATTTTTATATGATCAAATATCTCCAGGTCAACAATTTTTTTTGATTAACAACATTAACGAATCGGTACCCATGTCTAATTTAGGGGATTTCCTCATTGAAGAAGAAGTCTTCCTCGGGTTTTTCGAAACGGCTTCTTCTGAACTTAAAATATCATGGGAATTGAGAAATATGCTTACTGCGTTATCGATATATGGGTACAGTAAGGTTAAAATCTTGATACTGAAGGCAAATGGCCAAAGTTCTTTGTTATCTTTACAATCGTCTGAAAAGATCGTTGAGCTTCCAAAGGTCACCGGATGGGAGCGTACAGCAGAAGGAAAATTAGGTCCCAAATTAGCAGATTTAGGTGCCTTGATTGATCCTATTCAATTGGCCGATCAAGCTGTGGATTTGAATTTGAAATTGATGAAGTGGAGAATTAGCCCTGACATCAACTTGGACATAATCAAAGATACCAAATGTTTGTTGCTTGGGGCTGGTACTCTTGGCTCATATGTTGCCCGAGCGCTATTGGGTTGGGGTTTTACAGACATAACATTTGTTGATAACGGGAGAATTTCCTTTTCAAATCCCGTGAGGCAACCACTATTCAAATTTGAAGATTGTTTAAACGGAGGACTTCCGAAGGCACTGACAGCTGCAAAGGCAATGAAAGAAATCTATCCGTCAGTGAACTCTGTAGGCTTTGATTTAGAAGTTCCAATGGCGGGTCATCCAATAACGAATGAATCTAAACAATTTAAGGATTATGAGAAATTGGTTCAATTGATTGAAGAGCACGATGTCATCTTTTTGTTGATGGATTCAAGAGAAACAAGATGGCTCCCCACAGTAGTGGCAAATGCAAAGAGGAAAATTGTAATCAATGCTGCGTTAGGATTTGATAGTTATCTTGTCATGAGACATGGTTGTGTTGAAGATTTACAAAATGACAATGACACTGGAAGATTAGGATGTTACTTCTGCAATGATGTTGTTGCCCCTTCCGATAGCTTGACGGATAGAAGCTTGGATCAAATGTGTACCGTGACAAGACCAGGTGTGGCACTTATAGCTTCTGGAATCGCAGTGGAATTGCTCGTGTCATTATTACAACACCCGGATAAACAATATGCCCCATCGACATCAGATCCAAACGATGAAGATGCTGTCATCTTGGGTGCTGTCCCACATCAAATAAGAGGCTTCTTACATAATTTTAACAATATTAAATTACAAGCTCCAAATTATAAATATTGCTCAGCATGCTCATTGGCGGTGATAAATGGATTTAATAATGGTGGTTGGGAATTTGTCAAGAGCATTTTGAACAATTCAAAAATATTGGAAGAGCTAACCGGTTTAGCTGAAGTACAAAGAAAAGCAGAAGAATTTGATCTTGAACTTCATATTACAGATGATGAAGATGATGATTTCCAGTAATTACAGTTTAGGTTGTTCCCATTTACTTTCTTCAAAATAGGGTATAGGTTTTAAAATATGACTGTTTTTTATTTTATAATAACAAGCACAGATAACTATATATATAATGAAAAACAATTTGATAAAAAAAACTAATCACTCTTTTTCAAATCAAATCACCTTACCAACTGTAGCACCATCAACATGGTGTTTCTCTGTTTCGGCAACTTTCCTTAATGACTTACCGCCTTGAATTTCCCCTAAAAGAGCGGAAATACCTCCTCCAACTTGTGGGATGGTAGTTGGAGCTGCGGCAGGTGCTGGTGGAGGAGGAGGTGCTGGTGGTGCACTACCGAAAGCTTCTCCAGTTGGCGGTAATGGAGGAGGTGCTGGTGGTGCACTACCGAAAGCTTCTCCAGTCGGCGGTAATGGAGGAGGTAGAGGAGCCGACGTATTGATTGCTTCTCCAGTTGGTGGTAATGGAGGTGCGGCTGGCGGTGCCACCATCGTAGGGATGGGAGGTGCTATTGGAGCACTTGAATCTGGTAATGGTGGAGCTAATGGAGAACTTGAACCTGGTAATGGTGGAGCAAATCCATTCGATACTGCAGGAGTATCGGTATCAACTATTGGTGCCGAAAATGGGATAGGTGGGGGTGAAGGTGAATCTCTACGTTCTTCTTGAACGGGAGTGGTACCTGATGTCGATGGAGGCGTTTCAAAATCATCATCTTGATCAGAATTGTTTGTGGTGACTGGGATAGATTCAGTTGCTGGTGGAGGAGCTAGTGTATTGACAGCTTCCAGAGCCGGTGGAAGAGCTGCTGGTGCTACCGGTGCCAGAATTGGAGCTGCAATTGGTGTTTCTGGTACACTTGGTGCATGATTCGGAACAGATCCACCACCGAATAAGAGACTGGCCAAATGAGCTGGACCTCTCAATGGTATCGCATCTTCTTCCTCTTCATCAGAGGGCAGATCCTCTCCCCAATCATCATCATCATCATCGACATTCGACTGACCTCTTTGTGCCCTTCTTTGGGCTTCAGCAGCATCCTTATCAAATGCAGGAACTTGTGACAGTGATGATGAAGTACGTGATACATCAGGTTTGAAAAATGGGTTTCCTTTTTGGACGACTGGGGATGGGGTCTCTGTGATTGGCATTGTTGTTCCTGGCTTGAAGAAAGGATTGTTGGTGGCATGTGTCGCAGGGTTTTGAAATGACTCTTCTTTTGCTGGAGGCTCACTATCTTTTGAATCCGCTGTAATTTCTTTTTTTCCATTGGAGGTACCATTGGTGGTACCATTGGTGTTTTCCTGGTTGGAAGCTTCTTCCTCTTCCTCTTCTTCAGATTCAGCCTCGTGATTCTTCATCGATTCCATCTCAGCCTTCAATCTGACAATCTCCGCCTTTCTCTCGGCTCTCTTTCTCTGCTTCTCCTTTTCTTGTTCATCTAATCTAGCCTTCTCAGCTAATAACCTTGACAACTCTTCGTCTTCGTCATTTTCGTCCTCTTCATCATGACTATTGGTGACTGGTGGAGCAATCAAAGTCGGTGGTTGGCTTGCAGAGTTAGATGAGTTCCTTTTTGCTGGAGGTGGTGGAGCAGTTGCAGGATGTTGCTTGACCTCATTCGCTGGACTTGGGGCTTGTTGTGGAACAGACTTTTCAGGAGCCTTTGGTGGTTCCAGTTGTGAGGAAGATGGTTGACCACGCTTGATTCCAAGTTTGGCTAATCTAGCATTCATACGCTCTTGTGCTTGTTGTTTGATATAAGCAGCACGATCCACTCCTGTTGATTGTGAAGAGTTTATAGACGATGTACTGCTTACTCTACTAGAAATCTGATTGACTGGCAGGTTCTGAGATACCGGTGATGACAGGTATTGCTGTTGTTGCTGTTGTTGCTGTTGAACTTGAGGTGGTCTGATAGCTTTTAACATGTCGATGAAATTTTTCACTTCATCACTTGAGATACCATTACCTGTCTCAAATTTCTCATGTCCGACTTGCTCAGTATTTGAAGTCTCTAAGTGAGCAGAAACTCCATCAGCAATATTTTTAATAGAAGATTCAATTTCTCTCATGATATTGAGTTGAGATTCCGTTTCTTTATGGATCTTCTCTTTTTCAGCTTCCAACTTAGCTTCTCCATCTTCAAATCCTTCCAGACTTGGAGCAGGCTTACCAGTTAAACTCGCCATACGCTGCTTGATCAAATATCTAGATTTTGCCCTTGCTCTCTCTTCATCAGATCCAAAAAATTTGATTGAAGGTGATTCCTTTTGCAATTTAGCCTTCATTAGTTCGATTTTTGCATCCTTAATTTGATTATCAATGGAAATCAATTGTGACATCAAAACAGGCAATTTATCAGTAGCAAATCTTAATCTCTTAAGTAATTGTTGTTTCTCGCCCATGGAAGAAGAAGCTCCAGAATTGATAAGCTTTGTGTGTGCATCTTTAATTTTGATTTTTAAAGTTTCGATTTCATTTGCTTGTTTTTGTTGCGAATATGCATCAGTTGAACGATCTTCATCACGAGCATCAATGGCGCTCAAGATAATCTTCTTCTCCTGTATAGTCTTTTTTAATTGGGAAACTGTCATGTCAGAGTTATCAGAAGGCTCCTCTGGCTTCTCAACTCCACCACCGTTTGTCTTTCTTCTGTTTCTGCTAACATAAATGCCCGAATCATCATCGTCATTCTTAAAATTGTTTGAAACAGAGGAACTGATTTTGGATGGTTTTTTCCCAAAGCGGTCTTGAGTTTTAAGAGATAATTTGACATCGTCAAGAACTTTTGTCGAAGGTGGTACAAGCTCTTGAGGCAAGTAATTTGGAATATCCATACCACTCAATCTTCTATAAATTAAGTGCATTGCAACAGAGAATTCATCTTTATTGAGTCTTCCCCTATTATTGATATCACTCAAATTCCAAATTTTCTCCAAATCAGGTCTTCCTAATCCTGATTTACTAAGCACTTGAATTGCTTGTTGTCCACTGATGTAACCTTGTTGGCTGATGTTTTTGAAGATTTTTTCAAAGGTGGCCCTCTCTTGTGGGGTAATGGCCCATTCAGTAGACTTCAGGACAGGAGCTTCTGATACTGTATTGAAAAAATTGGTAAGACCCCCTGTCTTTTGTGGAAGCAAAGGACCAGTTGGCATAGGAGGCAACAGTGAAAACCCTGTACCCTGAGGTGGTAAAAATCCGGCTCCAGTTTGTTGAGATAAGACTCCTGTTTGATTGGTCAAAACTGAAGTGAAACCAGTTGGTTGAGAAGCCAAGGCACCACCTGTTCTTTGTGGGTTCAATGCTGATGTATTAAGATTTGATTGAGGTGAAGTGACACCAGCTGTAGGCTGCTGTTGTAACGGAGCAAACCCAGTCAGCTGTTGTTGTAATGGTGCGAACCCAGTCAGTTGTTGTTGTAACGGAGCAAAACCTGTTCGTTGTGGCTGTAAAGCACCAGCATTGAAGCCTGTAGGTTGTTGCTGCAATGGAGCAAACCCAGTCAGCTGTTGTTGTAATGGGGCGAAACCGGTCAGCTGTGGTTGTAATGGAACAAACCCAGTCAGTTGTGGTTGTAACGGAGCAAAACCTGTTCTTTGTGGTTGTAAAGAACCAGTATTGAAGCCTGTAGGTTGTTGCTGCAATGGAGCAAACCCAGTCAGCTGTTGTTGCAAGGTACTAAAACCGTTTTGTGGTGCTGGACCCTGTGTAGAAGGAAATGCAGTGGACTGAGATTGTGTGGTTTGCGAAGGTTGATCCTCGGGAATATAAAAACTGATATTGTCAACAAAATTTGTTATTTCGGTCTTCATCGATTGAGGAAGTTCAAAAGGTAGACTTTCACCTTTTAAGACCACATTACAAAGATGCAAGGCCAATGCAAATTCCGGGAATAAAAGTTTACCAGATTTTGTTGTATCAGATAAGCTCCATATTTCAGCCAATTGAGCAGCAGGAATGTTGGATTTCATCAAGATATCCCTAGCTGTAGCTCCATCTATAGCATTTTCACCTCTAGGAACTGAGATTCTGAACAAGTGTTCAAACTTCTTTTGATCTTCGAGAGTGATGAAGGAAATCCGAACAGGTGGAATTCTCAACTCTGTATTTTCCACTTCGTTCAGATGTTGTTGGACTGCTGGTGTGTTACCGAATGATGCTGGTGGCAGACCTGTTTGTTGAAATGACAAAGGTTGTTGTTGAGGGTAGAAACCTGTTTGTTGAGGATTCAATTGTTGCAAGTTCCCGTTAGGTGCCCCATACATTCCAGTCTGCTGAGGTTGCTGAAACTGCTGCGGTTGTTGAAAATTGTAACCTGTCTGTTGAGGTGGGACGAACCCAGTCTGTTGAGGGTTGAAAGCGCCGTAACCAGTCTGTTGCGATTGCAACGGCTGCTGCTGCTGCTGCTGCTGTTGGTTGTTAAAACCTTGTTGATACGGATACATCGGTAACGATAGACTATGTCCCAATCAATTGATCAAAAATATCCGAGACCTAACTTGAAATGAAATGGTCCTGATGTAAACTCTCAAGATTGAATCTAAAGCTGTTGTTGTCACTTTTCGGTTTCCTCAATCCTTTTACTTTTTCTGCGGAACAAAAATGAAATCTGGTCAATGAGAAATAGGAAAATGGCTCAAAATGGAAGGATTTGGGCAGTACACACACTACTATTGCAAGCTCTTTGCAACTTGTCGTGAAGCCTTGTATAAGGGAGGAGGTTGAAGACAACAAGGGCGGGAGAAAGAGCCCATACTGGATATCGGGACGTCGACAGTATTCAAGTGCTACTAGTAAGTGTATATATATATGTAAATACACAAACTACCGCATCGGGCAGTCATAAGCAACGCGTAGCAGTTGAAAATTATCTGGACACAAAAAAAAGTCAAGAGAAGAAAACTGAGTTGTGTTTGTTTGTATAATAGAGACAGAGAGATATAGAGAGAAACAAGTTTTTTTCCATACAATTGATCAATTGTCTTCTTGCTAACACCAGTTTACCAACTCTACCACTTATACCTTATATAAGGTGAGCTTGCAATTGCCATACTCATTGACTTGCATTATTAGTCATATCTCCATATAGTTAAGTCACCCAAGGGTAAATATTAACCCATCCCAGTTTGGCAGACGTTTGAAGACCATTTAAAAAATAATACTACATGACTCGTCTGAGAAGGGGTTCACGTGCATCTGATGATGATGATGACGATGAGACTTTTGAATTACCTCGGAGGAATAGTAGAAAATCCAAGAATATCAATTACGGTGACGATGATGAAGAAGAAGAAGTAGATGAATATCAAGATAATGTTACAGAGGAGGCATCTAACACTGAGGAAACTAACAATGTAGAAGATCCAGAGACTGGTCCTCGTCGAAAGACTTCAGTCAATTACAACGAAGATGACTATTTTGATGAAAAGCTTTCCGAAGAGGAGGTTGACATTGACATTGCTCCATCAAAGACTGTGAAACTCAATTATAAGAAAAGAAGTGGATCTGATGATGAATCATTCCATGAAGATGACATTGAAGATGACATTGAAGATGACGATCCCGATCATGAGCTTAGCCAAAGTGAGATCGAAGCGGAAGAAAGAAGATCGGTGAGGAACTTTGTTGTCAGGGACGAAAATGATGATGATGACGTTGATGAAGATGGAAGTGATATCATCGGTAGCAGAAGAAGAAGACGAACAAGATCAAATCCAAGGACAAGAAATGCTTCAAGAAAACTGACTTCCAGGGGTCGTCCAAGAAAATCAAGAAGACTTGGACAATTCCGTGCTGGTAGTGGAGATGATGAGGAAGACGAGGCGTCACGTGAATTAACCTTGGCACAAGAATTGAGAGAACTTGATGATTCTCCAGTAAGGACTCCACCTCAAAGGAAGTTCAATTTCAGAGAAAGAAAAGAAGTGAACT
The DNA here is from genome assembly GCA_030567655.1 of Nakazawaea ernobii. NCBI lineage: Eukaryota > Fungi > Ascomycota > Pichiomycetes > Alaninales > Pachysolenaceae > Nakazawaea > Nakazawaea ernobii. The sequence continues at coordinate 233,423 of JAJLSN010000239.1, forward strand.
ATCAGTTGCCCCCACCAATATTAAATGATAAACAGTTTGAAACGGAAATTGGATCGACTTATATACCCTCTAATACACCGAAAAGGGGCAGGAAACCCATATCAGGACCCGTTAGAAGATTGTTCCCCACAGTGGGTCCATTTGGAGGTGGAGATGTGACATCTATATTCGGAGAAAATGTGCCAGGATTAACGGCTGTTGGTGGTGGTGGTGACTCTGATTCTTCAGATGATGAAATAGTGCCAGTTGGTGGTACCAATCGTAGAAATTCTTTGACCCAGGGTACCGCTGTTGCAGGAGCATTTGGTAAAGTGGAGCCAAAGAAGAAGAATTCATTGGCTGATAATGATCCACTCGGCATTGATATGGATATTGATTTTTCAGCAGTTGGTGGTTTGGACAATTATATCGATCAATTGAAAGAGATGGTAGCATTGCCATTGCTATATCCTGAAGTATATCAAAGGTTTGGTATAACCCCTCCTCGTGGAGTCTTGTTTCATGGTCCTCCAGGGACAGGTAAGACATTGATGGCTCGTGCCTTGGCTGCATCTTGTTCTTCAGAAACTAATAAAATCACATTCTTCATGAGAAAAGGTGCAGATATCTTATCAAAATGGGTAGGAGAAGCTGAAAGACAATTAAGACTCTTGTTTGAAGAAGCCAAGAAGCAACAACCTTCTATCATTTTCTTTGACGAAATTGATGGATTAGCTCCAGTTCGTTCTTCCAAACAAGAACAAATTCATGCATCCATTGTGAGTACTTTATTGGCCTTGATGGACGGTATGGATAACAGAGGTCAAGTCATTGTCATTGGAGCCACCAATAGACCAGACTCCGTTGATCCAGCTTTAAGAAGACCAGGAAGATTTGATAGAGAGTTTTATTTCCCTCTTCCTGATATTAAAGCTAGAGAAAAAATTTTATCCATTCATACCAAGAAATGGGATCCTCCTTTAGCTCAAGATTTTATTGAGAAACTTGCAGCATTGACAAAAGGTTATGGTGGTGCCGATTTAAGGGCGCTTTGTACAGAATCGGCATTGAATAGTATTCAAAGGAGGTATCCTCAAATTTATCAATCAACAGAAAAATTGAAAATAACTCCATCAAAGATAAATGTCATTGCCGAGGACTTCATGAAGGCATTGGATAAGATTATCCCATCGTCTTCTAGATCGGTATCATCTGTGAGTAATCCGCTTCCCGAGCATATACAACCGTTGTTATCCGATAAATTAACGGAAATAACTTCTAAATTGGACAAGATCATACCGAAGCAAAAGAAAATTTCTCCATTAGAAGAGTCTATGTACGTTGATTTCACTGAAAATGATCTTGATGGTGGATTCAAGAGGCAGGAATTGGTAAAGAATTTGAGTAATGCAAGAGTTTTCAAACCAAGGGTATTAATAAGTGGACCGCCTGGTTCTGGTCAAGTTTATCTTGGACAATCGATTTTAAACTATTTAGAAGGATTTCACATTCAATCATTGGATTTGAGTAATTTGTTTAATGACTCAACAAGATCAATTGAATCTGCTATAATTCAAATGTTTATCGAGGCAAGGAGACATACACCATCAATAATTTACATTCCAAACATTGATATTTGGTATCATTCCATTCCTGACTCTGCAAAAGCAACCCTATCCGGTTTATTGAGATCGATACAACCAAATGAAAAAATCCTTCTCTTATGTATTGCAGAACTGGAACATCATGAGCTTGATCATGAACTTAAAGGCTTGTTCGGCTTCACCGAGTTCAACAACGTAAGATTATCTAATACTTTCAAAAAAGAGCAGTATGAAAAATTCTTTGAGCCATTATGGAATGCACTTCAGTTAAGACCATACGAGTTTGGAGATATTGAATCTAGACCAAAGCGTAAATTACCAAAATTAAAAGTGGTAAAACTGAAAACCAACTCACAACAGCAAAAGGGGCTCACAAAGCAACAAATCAAACTGCAGGATAGACATGATATGAGATTGAAGAACACTTTGAAGTTGAAGTTGAGTGGGTTGATGGAATTGTTCAAGAGTAGGTACAAGAGATTCAAGAAACCGACGATAGAAGACAGTCTTTTGGTTTGCTTATTCGAACCCTCATTAGCTCCACCAGATGTTCAACTACCATATCAAAAAGATGGCGATATGATCTTGGAAGTTGCTACAGGTCGACACTATTTCAATATGGATTTGGATATCATTGAAGAAAGGTTATGGAATGGGTTTTACAGTGAGCCAAAGCAATTTTTAAGAGATATTGAGATGATTTACAAAGATGCATTGGTTACAGGTGATAGAGAGAGGTTGTTAAAGGCAAGTGAGATGTTTGCCAATGCCCAAGTGGGAGTCGAAGAGATTGCCACTCCTGATTTTCTTGCTGAATGTAAGAAGATGCGTGCAAGAGAAATTGAAAGACAACAACTTTTTCTTGAAAAGAAGAAAAATACAGATCTTTCAGAAGTCACTGCACCACCTCTCAGTGTGGTTTATGAGAAGGATACTACAGTGACTGAGAATGGTGATGATGTTGAAGTCGATGTAACAACTACAGCAACCACAACTTATACGAATGGCTCACATGAGACAGATGTCAATATGACAGATGATCTGCTGCTGCCACTGCCACTGCTCGATTCTAATCTGGAACATCCTCCAAATGCTCAAGTTACCAATTTGGAGCTGGAAACTGATCTGACTGAAAACGGTGGGGGTGTTTTTGATAAAGAAGCCAAATCAGAGGAAAATATATCAACACCAACTGAAGTTTCGGATCTGAAAGATGACGGCTTAAGCCATGATTCACAATCGGAAAAGGTTGCTGAAAATAGCGATAAAGCTGAAGAAGTCAAAGAAGAGGAAGAAATAGAAGAGATAGAAGAAACAGAGGAGGAAGAAGAAGAGATTGATCCTGTTCACGAAGAGGAAAAGAAAAGAGCAGTTATCGTTGATCATTCATTACTCGAAAAAGTCAAATCGAAGCTTATTGACAATGCGGCTTTCAAGTATTCTATTGAAAACTTAGAGGAAGTCAACGCTCAATTGATGGAGATATTATGGCAAGAGAGATTGAATTGGGACCGAAACGAGACGTTAAGGAAGATGCAAAATAAAATCGATGAATATCGTGATTTTTACGACTCAAATGTATAATTGAAATTCAAGTAACTTTAATTGTGAAGGTTTTCATCAAAAGTTTTATAATATATACAGTATGTGTCAGTAGTTCTCCTACGGCGGTTTGTCTTATTTAAGCAATTCTTCAGCAATATCCAACACAGCATTATCGTCTCCAAATTGTCCTATGATTTGGATTCCGATGGGCACCTCACCACCTTCGTAGTTCCAAGGCACTGTCATTGCGGGTAGCCCAGCCAATGATGCAGGAACGGTCAAGACATCATTGACGTATGACTTGATTGGATCCTCATTATCGTTGTTCAAGACGCTATCCAATAACGGAGCAGTTGTCATCGACGTTGGAGATATAATGAAATCTATCCCTTCAACATTCGCTTCGTTTAAAGAAGAAATGTTGACAGTGTTGAAAATTTTGTCAAATTCATCGCATATACCTTGACGTATCTTTTGAGCTTTTATGAAATTATTGTTATAGGCTTCTGATGATAAGTTGTAAGTGCCCATAAGGATTCTACTTTTGACCTCGTCTCCGAAACCTTCGTTTCTTGTTGGGGCAAACTGGACCCCATCGTTACTGTCTGCCACTGAAGAACGATGGCCATACCTGATACCGTCATATCTGGCTAAATTCGATGAAGCTTCAGCTGGTGCCAACGTGTAATAAGCCGGCAAAGCATATTTTATTATAGGGCTAGATATTTGAACGACCTCATGACCCGATTGGAGCACCGATGCTAAAAATGACTTCCATGCCTCTCTAGTTTCTTGTGATATTTCCTCCAAATTGAGTTCTTCAATTACTCCAAACTTGAGTGTTTTTGTGGGCCTCGTCTTTATGACCTTTTCTCTTATTTCTTCTTTCAACGAAGTTGGATCAGAGATATCAAACTTGTTTAGCACTTTAAATACCTTCTTCATTGTGTCGATCTCCCTTGAGAAAATTCCAACAGTATCTAAACTCTGTGAATAAGCTATAACTCCCCATCTCGAGATTCGTCCATAAGTTGGTTTAAACCCAATCACACCACAATAAGCAGCAGGAAGTCTTACTGATCCACCGGTATCTGTACCAATACTAAAATCAACAACACCTGCAGCTACTGCTGCTGCGGATCCTCCAGAAGATCCCCCAGAAACTCTCTCCTCATTGGGATATAAAGGGTTAGTTGTTGCACCAAAAATGGAGTGTGTACAAGCAGACCCCATTCCAAATTCATCCAAGTTGGTCTTTCCCACTATTCTTGCTCCATTGTCTTCCAACAAAGTTGTCACAGTAGAGTTGAATGGGCTGATATAGTTCTGCAAAGTCTTCGACGAACATGTTGTGGGCTCTTGAGTTGTAACTATATTATCCTTGATGGCCACTAACATCCCACTCAATGCAAGTCCCGGCGTCAGAGTAGGTATATCATTTCTGATGCTAGTGAATATGTTGAATTTTTGGTTCAGCTTCACTATGTGGTCTAATATCTGCTTCGACGGCATTAGTACTGATCTCTGAATAGTTCAAGATGTTTTGCTCTTATGAAAAAAAACAAAAAATATCACAAGAAAAAGGTGAAAGTATTTTGTTCAAACGTATCAGTGGACAAGATGGAGCAGTCAATTCCTCAAAAACGAGAGCAGTCAGCTGATGTTGTAGAGCCTACCAAGCATTACTCAACTAGGTCGTCGACTCAAACTTCAAAGTCAACAAAACAACTTATACCTCGGTTGAAGCCACTACCGTATACAAATCAAGATTTATATCATGAACTTAAACCACCATCAAAACATCATGTTTTAACATTGACCACCACAAAGGATCAGGCTGCACTAGATTTTTTCCAGACAGAAGATCACCCTATTAATCGTCGTGGCTTCAAGTACAAGCCATGTTCCCCCAATCCAATGTTCCCATCTATTATGTACGGTACCACAGACCTCCCTCCATATGGCGTACGATTCAGTTATTTCGACAGATCCCAGAGGTCATATTTGAATGATGATTTGAATATGATGTCATCAGATCAAGGATGGAGAAGTGCTAGAACAAATGTCGGAATCAGGGAGGGGTCTTATTATTTAGAATACAGGATTATTCAAGCCAATGAAGAGAATACTCCAGGTCATGTTCGAATTGGCTTTGGGAGAAAAGAAGCTTCAATTGAGGCTCCTGTTGGATTTGATGGATACGGATATGGATTGAGGGATAAGACGGGTCAGAAGCTTCACTTAAGTAGGCCAATTGAGTTCATGAAAGGTGGCTTTAAATCTGGAGATGTTATTGGGATGCTCATCACATTACCTAGTTTAGAACTTCAAAAGAAGATATCTGAAATGCAAGTCAAACAGAAGATAAAATCCAACCCGTTGTTGGATGAACAGTCAAAGAGAATTCTCGAGGATATGGAAGGTCCGTTCGAACATAACACTGACATTATCAGAGACCAAATACCTATCAGATATAAGAACCAGCTCTATTTCGAACAATTTGAGTATACCTTGACCACCCCAATAGAACACTTGTTGAACCCTGTTACAGTTTTCGGGGAAAGAGCAATTCCAGATAAGGACAAGTTTAAGCCTGCTGTGTTGCCAGATTCAAAGATTACTGTTTATAAAAATGGACAGTTAGTTGGGGTGGCATTTAAAGAGTTACTTGCATTTCTTCCACCAAGTTCTGAACAGTCTCAAAACCCGATAATTTCCAATCTGAAGAAATCTAAAAAAACCTCAGACGATGAAGAGCATTTGGAAGTGGTGCCAGATGACGGAACTTTGGGATATTATCCCATGGTGAGCTCATATAAAAATGGTTGTGTTGAATTGAATCCTGGTCCTCATTTCTCTAATATACCTCACGATCTAAAGGTGCAAATCTCTAATGGAGACATTCAACCTTTGAGTAACAGATATGATGAAAAGGTGGTAGAAGACGCACTTTACGATATTATTGATGAGATCGAATCCCAATACTTGGACACTTTAGAAACGTGATGAAAAATATTTTTGTTGAAATGATTTATAAATACTAAAATACATTGTTTGCTTCTGCTCCGTATTGACTCTTTAAAGAACCTCCTAACTCGGCTAACAACCTCCCAGACAACATGTACGTTTTTTTAGATGAGTCATGTTCTAACCACCTATTATAAATCAAGGATCTCAACAATTTTAATGAATCAGATTTGGTATATGAACCATCTGTTGCCTGTGTTACAACATTGGACGCGTCGATTTCATCAATTGAGCCTTCTGGGGATTTGATTGCTGTTTCAATGATTTTGTTTATAGCCTGGATATCCTTTGGCGAATACGTTGTCATCAATTTACTAATCTCATCATTGGCAGTATTGATAAAGACGTAGTACATCTCCGAACTGCTTTGTTTCTTGAACCTCTTTATCACAAACCCTAAATCATGTAATGAGTTATTTATCAAAGTTATGGCCGATTCCAAATTCGCTACGTAGTCCACCGATGATGTGTCTTCTGGTTGAAACTCGATATCATACATTTTTCGAAATATGTTTTCAGTAAGAGCATAAGAGCTGACAATTTGCAGTTTCATCATAAACTGTATTATGGCCTTGTGGAGATCTGTGATTTCTTCAGTGGCTCCCACAGACATCTTCACCGTGATCCCTTTATTGTTGTTGTTGTTGATAATGTCGTAATTCTAGTCACGGCTATTCGAGGCGTCATCTGTTTTTGTGCTCTGGATCTTTTTTTTCTTCTTCTCCGTAACTTCTGGAGAAACAAACAGAAGAAGTGACTACAACAGGAGTGATGATGATGACGATGATGACAGATACGGGAATAACCACAACCACAACGAAGGAAATGGTACCCAAATCGATAAACTTTTTGCCGCTTGAAGTTTTGCGGCGAGTGGCTAATCTCTTGACAAAATCTGACGCTCTCAAGTTATGTTATGTATCGAAGAGGTTTCAGTCAGCAGCTAATCAAAGATTATATAGGTCACTCGTCTTGGTTGACCATCAGTACGAATTACACTTGTTGACATTGAAAAAATATTACAATCAGAACTCACTCTCTGCGACAGTTTTGTGCAATGAAAATGCTTTTGAAATGTTGTTAAACAGTTTAAAAAACTTGAACCCTGATAATCAAAGACTCATCAAGGAGCTCAAAATCATCGTGAGTGTTGACAGCTCTCTGATTACTATTGAAAGGAAAGTTGGGAGATTTCTCTCGCTCAATGTAACACTAACCCTGTTGATGGTGCCCATATTGAAAAAGAGTCATCTTTGTTTTGATGCCAGTCGTCTTCGGTGGTTGAGTGTGGGGGAATTTATTAATTCATCGTATGAAAAGGATATGTCAATGAATTTCAAATCCATAAGTGGCCCCAGACTTAAGGCAAGAAGATTGGAATCTCTTCATATCAGGTCATGTAACGAGGATTTTTTCACAAGCATTGTGCAAGACGTTGACGGACTAGAATCTGTAAAGTCATTAAGATTAACCGGTACATCTACTGATGACGATTATCAGCAATATCCGAATCATCTTGAAGAAATGGCGAACATGTTTGTGCTCTCGCACAGTATGAAAGTGTTAAACAACGAAAGTGGTTTTGTGTTCAAAAATTTGAAACATTTAACCGTTCAAAAATTTCAATTTGCCAAAACACCCTATAGGAAATGGTGCCCTCAAGTGACATTTTTCAATTTTGACCAGCTTGAAAGTCTTGCCTTGTTGAATTGTAAGCATGAGGGAAGCGATCTGGAGATGTTAGTTCAAAATCAACTTCTGGGTTCTACTTTCAGTCATCTAGAACAGCTCGTTTATGAGCACTCTTCCATTATACAGAGCAAGGCATTGTGCGGGATGGAAAACATCAAAAGGTTTCATATTTCTAAAGGAAGTTTAACTTTCAACGAAGTAACAAGATTGATACGCAAGTTGAAGAACTTGGAGAGCTTTTCAATGAATGATAGTAAATTGATGAGAGATTTTCATCGAATTTTCAACAGTCATCGAGAGTCAAATGTCATATTTTCGAGACGGTTTCTAAATGATTACCAGTTCCAGCCCACCCAGCCGGTCTTCAAATACACCGAGCAGGAACTTGATCGCTTATTGAACTGCTATAAGATCACCACAGATTACATCGGTTCCAATTATGATGATGATGTGGATCCATTTTATGACATATATTTCAATGACCAAAGCTTTATAAACCGATTCCTAAAAGAGACCTTCAAACCGTTCAAAGAAGACATCGAATCCAAGATATTACCAATAGCGGAATGTCTTTTCCAAAGTAATGCTAACTTGACATATGTCAAAGTCTCAGGTATCGGCTTCAAGAAAAACGGGGATGTTTGCTATGTAGATGTTTAACTCTCAAATTTTCGTATGGGTATATAGTCGTGTAAGCGGACCACAAAAACATCAAAACACATATTTTTTTTGTAGAAATCAAATCACACACGAAAACAACATCACTGGAATTGTTATAAGTACTTCTCATTCAATCGATAAGTAAACACTGCATATAGAATCAAGAGTTCTAACCGAGAAATTTTCAGACTTTTTCTTCAATGTCTTTCAATTATCCACAGCAACCTCAAAATACGGCTCCATCTTATGGCAGATATGCTGCTGATAATCTTCAATTTTATCAACAGTCTCAGCAACCAGGAATACCAGCACAAAAAGCTTTCAATGTTCAGGGTTCGATGCTGAGTGGTTATTCAAGTTATAATTCTGACTTCACCGGTTCGATGGTGGACACTCAATTAAGCCAAGGATGGCTCGCTGCATTTTCAACTTCTGGTTATCCAGGAGAACCTCCCTTATTAGAGGAATTGGGAATCAATTTCCAGCACATCAAGTTGAAAACTTTCTCTGTGTTACGTTTCAATTCCAAGAATTTGATTTCTAATCCTGATATTTTAAATGATAGTGATCTTGCAGGCCCGATTATTTTTGGAGTCTTGATTGGAGCTCTTTTGTTGTTCAATGGAAAATTTCATTTCAGTTACATATATGGGGTCGCCCTTGTTGGTATCATATCTTTACATCAATTGTTTAAGCTTATGGCTGATGATGAAGCTATCAACCATGTTGATGTGATAAAAACTGGATCCGTTGTTGGGTATTGCCTCTTGCCCTTGGTCTTTTTAAGTGGACTCAATATTATGTTCAGTCTTAATAATCTGATTGGTTATCTTGTGACGGCGTTATCTATACTCTGGTGCACTTTTTCGGCAAGTTCTTTCTTTATGATCGCATTCAGATTGAGTAATGTGAGATTTTTGATTGCATACCCATTGGCCATTCTATATAGCATTTTTGCCTTATTGATCATATTTTGATGATATTGTATATTCCAAATTGTCATCTATGATTCTCCTTACCGTGTAAGTCTCCCATTGTATCTCGTCAGGTCATCGTCTCTAGATGAGAATTCGGGATGGGTTTGAAAGTAATACTTAAGATTTGAGCCACTGAACGAGAGAAAAAAATTGAAAAAAATATTTATTATTTAAGACCAAATCGTAATACCAACATTAAAGCACCAGATGAGAGTGATACCCAGGTTTTACCAAAAAGTTAGTATTTTACAGCAATTGAGAAGTCTCGGCTCCTCAGCAAAGCCATATTATATCACAGCTCCAATCTTCTATGTCAATGCAAACCCCCATATCGGGCATTTATATTCCATGTTGTTATGTGACGTTAGAGCAAGATGGGCCAACCTTTCCGGTGATGAGTCGTTTTTCACAGTGGGCACAGATGAGCATGGTTTAAAAGTTCAAAATGCTGCTGAGAAGGCTAACAAAACCCCAAAAGAGTTCTGCGATATTACTTCTAATAAGTTCAAGGAATTGGCAATATTACTGGATATCAAATATGACAGATTTATACGTACCACGGATCCAGACCATGCACAGGCTGTTAATTATTTTTGGAACAAGCTAGTTGAAAGAGGTCATATATATAAAGGGGTACACGGCGGGTGGTACTCCGTTAGTGATGAAACTTTCTATCCAGAGCAACAAATTGAATCAAAATTTGAAAATGGCCAAAAGATTTTTTACTCCAAGGAAACTGGATCACAAGTGACTTTTGAGTCTGAAGAGAACTATTTCTTCAAGATGACGGCATTTAGAAAGCAATTGATTCAACATTTGAAAGACCATGAGGATTTCATCATTCCAAAAAAATATCAACTAGATCTATTGAGAGAATTGGAGCTGTCAGAAGGCCAAGATTTGTCAATTTCCAGGCCTTCCTCTAGACTTAAGTGGGGTATCCCAGTCCCAGGAGATGCATCGCAAGTGATTTATGTCTGGGTCGATGCTTTAGTAAACTATCTCACAAGTGCTGGTTACCCATGGTCTAGTGAATTGACACCAAGTCTGAGTGCTTGGCCAGCTGTACATTTAATTGGTAAGGATATCACAAGATTCCATTGTATATACTGGCCTAGTTTGTTGTTAGCTGCTGGTGTCGAACTACCAAAACAAATTGTCGTTCATGGTCACTGGTTGATGGGCGGTAGCAAAATGAGTAAGAGTAAAGGCAACGTTGCTGATCCTGTTGTGATATCTGAATACTATGGCGCAGAAATGTTGAGGTTTTTCTTGTGTGAAAATTCTATTTTAACGGGAGATTGTGACTTCACTGAACTGAAGTTGAAGCTGTCCAGGGAACAATTCATTGACAAAGTTTGCAATTTATTGATCAGAGGCCTTGGTAAGAAATTTAGTATCGAAAGGGCCTTGACCAAATATGAAGAACTTTTTCAAAATGAAGTTTTTATTGATTCAATTGGAAGTGATGAATTCGTCAGTGAGATTAAGAAATTGATGCTGGATCTTGACTCATTGTTTGCAAGAGTAAACGGTGAAATGGAAACATTCACTACACACAGAGCAATAAAGGAAATTTGGAGTGTCACATTTCGTGCGAACGAAGTTTTACAAATAGGTGCACCTTGGACTTATACTGCTAACAAAGAGCTCGAGGGTACTTTCGAAGATCCACTTCATAAACAAGATTTTCTTATATTTTTGGCCCTTGAGACAGTCAGAGTGTCATTGATTATCTTACAACCATTTATACCTAATTTATCAGCGGAGTTGTTGGGTATGCTCAAAGTTGATCCCACAAGACGCGATAAGAAATATGCAAAGATAGGTGCTGATCTTGGGTATGGGAAAGGCGCAGGAAGGGACAAGGGGGGTAAGGTACCTTTACAAAAAGTCGAGTTGAGAAAAGGGGCATATGCATAGAGAGCTTGTAACTGTACATATATAATTTAATGATAATGACTATACATCGTCTACGACAACTTGAATCAATTCGCAATCTAGGGTCTCTGTGTTCATCAACACAATCTCCCCTGTTAGATCAAATCTTGGAATTGATATCACCTTCACTTTATAGTCTTCTACTTGAACTAGTTTTGTTTCAAATTTGGGTTGATTTCCAGCAAAATAGACATGAGGTGTTTCTTCAAGGGTGAATGGATCTTGATTGTCGTAAGGGTAACAACACAATGTATCTGGTGCAGTTGGTACTATATTTTGACAAAGTAAAGTGGACTCCAATATTGGCATTCTGGAATCTTCAGGACACAATGTGACCAATTCTCCAGCTTCTTGTAAATCTAAATGCTGGTCCTTAGAATCATCCTTTTGAGCCAGTTTGAATTTTTCCATTGGTAATAAATATTTATAGATATCAGTGATATTCTCCCCTGAAGTTCCCAAAATTCTACAATTATCAATTTCTAACCAAGCAGGATTTGTGGCCCTTTTGAAATGAGTAGTCTTGAGCAAATGGCTGTTTTTGGGGAAAAAAGATTTGTGGAAAGGCAGTTGAGGATATGTTATCTCCGCGGGGTCTGACTCGCCGGGTAATATGGTCACTGGTATCGATAACAAGACATCTTTGAGAAATTCATCAAGTATCTGTACCGCAGTTGCACTGTAGTTAGATTTATTCATTGCCTTGTATTTATCCTTTTCAGATACGTTAGCTATGCTGTTCTTTACATCATCAGTGACCAAGGTGGAATTTCCCGCTATCACCAATCTAGAAATACGGTTCGAATCATCTGCTAGCAAATCTCCAATCAAGAACTCTTTCAACAATTCCAATTTTGAAAGTTGTGATCCTTCAGGATTAATACCAAGACCACTAATAAAGGCAATTTGATTACCACCTTGAGAAGGTTTGACTCTCTCTATTTGTGGACCCAGCTCAGGATAGCAAATATCAACTACTTCAAATATACCGGGTTGAACTTCAGCTCCTAAAAGTCCAACAACGTTTCCACTGACAAGTATTGTCCTCTCCAATAATTTACCAGCTAGCACTACTCTACCACTTTCATCTTCAACCATGATCTGGTCAGTTTCGGGGTCACTGTAAGCTTCCGGAGGCACTGGAGGAGCCCCATACATATTCTCAGCCACTTCCAGCAAGACATTGGGTTTATATTTCAAATCTGAAAAAATCGTACCAATAATCCATGAAGGTTTCCCATTTTCCACATCCAAGATCTTATCCACATACACGGGTTGAATTTCATTGACGGTTTGGTTGTTCCACTTGTTTTCACACTTCTTCAATAATCTTTTTTTCAATGAGTGAAGACGATGGTAATACATAGAACTGAACTGCTTGCTGTAATCCCTATGAGTCTTGGACAAGGAGTATAAATCCTTCGATTTGTATGTCAATGGCTCTTCAGAAACTTTTCGTCCGAGAATATCATGGTTTTCACCATTGCTGAGTTCAATCGTTAATAAGATTCGATATCTGTTTCATAAAACAAAGGAAACTTACTTATATGTTTGCAAATAGTCCATCATACTATAGCACTTTGGGGTTTAAAGAAAAACGCGTCCTTTGCGTTATAATATTCATGTTCTTTTTTTAAAACTTTTGATTTTGGTTGTGTGAGGTTAAAAAAAATTCAATTCATCATTATAATATTACAATTAGGTATAAACACTACAAGAATCAATCTATGGACAGCAAGAAATCTCTGAAGCTCAAATTTCTGCCTTGTATATCTCCGTTCTTGATACACTTGGCTAATGAAAGTAAGGAGTTCGTGAATGTCTTCAAGTTCTTCTGATCAGGAGTGTAATTGAGACTAAATTTCTCATGCTTGATAGAGTATGCAACCACGTAAAACATCATGAATATCATTGAAAATAGCTTGTTCTCTGGTACGACGATCTTGTTCGTGTTCACAGAAATGATTTTCCTGTTGTGATAAAAAGAATAATTTTCAACTAATTTCTTCAACATATGATTTGTAAGTATGTCTTTCGACGGACCTTTCTTGCCAATTTCTAAGATATTGACGGTGGTATTTCCATATTCGGTGTCTTTATTGTAGTTGAATTCAAGAACAAAAAGTTGTGTTTGATGTATAAAAACTGGGAAAAGTTGGCTTTTATTATCAATCTTTAAATCTTCGAGAAAATACTCCTCGTCGTAGTCGAACACTCTTTTGTTTTTGTGAGTCTCAACAGCTGCATTGATTATATCTTTGCACATTAGCTCACATTCTGAGTACTTTTCTCTGGCATATAAACTTGACAATATTTTTTGAATAAAGTCCAATGTATTATCCAAAACTTCTGGTTCTTCAAACCCATCCATATTAGGTTTCATAACTTCTAGCAATTTCTCTGACATTGCCTCCGTTAGTAGCAACTTCTCTGGAGGGGGTTTACGACGATAATCCAGCAAAAATTCCGGTGTGTTTTTTATCTGATTCAAAATTGAGACTTTAGTCACTTTCAGGGGTAAAGATGTATTACCTAACCAATTCTCAGGGGTTGTAGACTTTGAATTCTTTGACACTGATGATTCACTAAAGACATCTTCGATACGAGGCTTCTTGAAAGGTGACTGTCTAGGAGTTGTAGGGGCGGAAGTTCTCTTCAATGATTTTTTCAACGAAAGGAAGAATGGCTCACCCAAGGAAATTTTGTCAATAAGATGACGATCAAATGTAGCCAATTCTTGGGTGTAAAACAAGCTCACGTCAAATTTGTTAAATTTTCCTTTGATGCCGACAAAGTAGTCCATAATATTTCTTGTACAACAAATACCATATATGACAGCTAAAACATTGATTGCGTTATTTGGCGCTACTTTTGTGAATAAATGTGACACTTTAAACGTTTCATCATTATTGATTGGACTCTTACTTGGATTAACAAAAGCCTTCAACTTTCCTACACTTTTCAAGAAGTCACGATCTCCTGGACCATTGAGTACATCACTTTCAAAAATTTTCTTATCCTCTTTGTTAGCTGAGCAGTCAACAAATATTATTTTTTTGGAAAGATTATGGAATATAGCCAAATGCCAATTGTCCTGATATATGAATGGGTGAAATATGCAATCTAAAGAGTGATTGGGACCATTCCTAATGGCATCTCTATAAAGCCCCAATCGAAGCTCCCTGTTGATGTATCGATCCATCAACATGCCGGCATAATAGTGTAACATATTCTCGGACCAAAGCTCCAGTCGATGGGAATTATCAATTAGTCTCACGCCTGATATTATCTTGGTGAATGGGTGTTGAATGTGACTAGTTGGTGAAAGCTTAGGATCATTAGCGACGTTTCGTCTATATGTAAAATTTGGTTAGCACTCAATTGAAGCTTTGTTACAGATGTATATACAAATCTTACTTACATCTCTTCAAGCTTCTTGTCGAAAAACAGCTGATCATCTTTGTCCAATGGAAGGTCCACGAGCTTGTTTGTGGCCTTTCTTGACATGGGCAAAGCTGAATGTATCACAATTCTTATTAATTATATTTTGCTCAAACTCCTTACGGCGTATTTCTTTGTTTTCTTTGTATTTTTTTATTTTCTTCTTGTTCTCTTTTCTGTTTTGTACAATTTTTTTGAGTTTGTTTTTTTGAGGCCACTGAAACATTTTGAAACATTTGTATGCATCCCAAAGGGTAAACCAGCTCTGGATAAGAACTACATTCGACCGCTCTAAACGAGACATCAGTAGTTTCAATTCGGTCCCGTACTGGTCAAGGAGCTGTAGAGACCGGGAATGTCAAGACCGGAAATTACTAGTCTGCCATATGCTTTTACAATAATTTTATTGTCGATTGCTTCAGTATTGCTTCTTCTTCTTTCCTGAGCATGAACACTACGAGTAGTTAACCGCACAAATTGATTTTCCAATCTTCATTTATTAATTTGTTTTTCAAATGCTTTCCTCCTTTTTACTCTCTGGGTACATTAAGATATTAAGTATGGTGTCCTTTATTTTCAAGCCTTCCCTTTCAAAAGTTAAGCTGTCACAATTTGTGGTCTATTTAATCGCCATAGCGAGAGAAACCGATATCATTATCAACTTGAACGACAACAAACCCCAAATTTTAAATTGAGCGTGGCTCATAACCAAAAAAAATCATTTTTTGATTTATCGACAGCGTTGGGGCCAATGGAAGACTACGACAAGATGCTTTAAAAAATAGATTTCCTTTTGAGAATCGTTCTTCAATTAGCGTGCTTTCAAAGCTCTTGACAAAAAACTTAAAAAACTTAAGAAAAGTTATCTTCGATATCCTGTACCTGTAGACCTCAAAGTAATTATAGAGAATGGAAGGTGTTCTAGTTTATGAGGAAAAACAAAAATTTATTTCCCCAGCCCGATGCAACCTTCAATCAGACACCAAATTCTGGTTTCACATTTCCGTCTTTTTATTTATTTTTCAGACTCTTTCAACATCACAGCGTATAGTCCAGAGAACGTATATAGCTTTCTAACAAGCTTACAAACAAGAAAGAAACATAAAAATCATTTTTACTTCTAGAGTTAGCTGACAACAAACGCTTCGCTTGCAATAAAAAACGTTAATTGAAGCCAACAGGCTACAGATATAACTCAAGGTGGTGAAACTGTGGTATATACTGTCTGTAATACCACAAAATCCCATTGATAGAAGCGTTACCAATGTCGTCGATTATGTTCACTGCAACAACGCCTTGACGCTGCGCATTACAGCATATTACTTGAAATTTAAAAAAAATAAGTCTCTCGGGGGCGAGTCGAACGCCCGATCTCAAGATTTCTAATTGTTGAACAGTTACAGTCTTGCGCCTTAGACCAACTTGGCTACCGAGAGGCTTTGATGCAGGGGTAAAACTTTTTGTTAATCAAGCCATACCCATCATAAAAAAAGGTGGTGTCCCGATGTTTGGCTTTTTCTTCACCGAATTGGATTGACGCACCAGTTCGGGACCCTAAATTTCCCCGTTAGATGTCAACGGTCATTGGGCTACTTTAATATGTTAAATTACATAGAATTAGAATGGCTAATTTATACTTGATAA